>CM062807.1:968537576-968782699 GCA_031772625.1 Pinus tabuliformis
GTATACCTGAGAGGTTTTCACTATTTCAAAAAGGTGTTTTGAAAGTATCCCAAATTTCCTCTTATAGAGTGAGTAGCATTAGAGCTTTGCCCCTCATTAGACATGAAGTCATAGCTATCGTCGTTGTCAGGTGGAAGGGGTTTCTCTAGTTATAGGCACAAACCCTTTCTTCTAGGAAGGGTAGTGATTTGATTTGTGCAAATATTATAATTAGCCCATTTAATTTATCAAATATCCAATTTGAGTCCATAAGGATAAACAAGATTGCAAAGAAGCCTTCATATGACAAAATGAGACCTTTAAAAGTTTTCCTTGATAGGCCCTAGATGGAAAGAGAAACATCCACTTCATAATAAAATTGTAGTGTACTACTTGCTGTAAAACAAAGCAAGGGAGAGTGCGTTGGCCTTGAAGGAAGGGTTTAAATCCAAGGAAACCCTATAAAGGAGATGCTGGCCTTGAAGAAGGGTTTAAACCCTAGAAAACTAGGAAAAGAGGCATTGGCCTTGAAGGAGGGTTTAAACCTTAAGAAAACCCTAGAAAATGAGTTGATCCAAAACCCTAGAAAACCCTATTTTGTAGTCACAAAGAAGCCTTGAGCAATGCCACTAGCCAAAAATATTTTAGATCTGCTGTTGATTTAAGTGAGATGCACATCTGCTTTGATACCATGTTGAGATTCACAAGGGAGAGTGAGAGAATTGAATTTAACGAACTCAAACCGAAATTTTGCATAAAAAGAAGCATAAACTAGCACTAGGGCAACACAACACTAGAAGAGATGTCACATAAGACAAACACAATCCTAGAGAGAGAACAACCTGAGAACAAATTTGCTGGAGAGGGAAAGAAACCCAAGCATAAGAGAGAGAACACTTGGAAAGGAAATACAAGCACAAAAGAGAGCACACATGAAAAGGAAAACCAAGCACAAGAGAGAGAACTCTTGAAAAGGAAACCCAGCACAAGAGAGAGCACATTTATTTTTGGGTTTCTCTCTCTCTAGGGTTGCTGTCATCTTACGGGACATCTCTTCAAGCATTTCACTCCCCTAGTGCTGTTTTTGTTTCTCTTTATGGCAGAAATTGGGTTTGTGTTGGTTTCATTCAATTCCCTGGTTTTATCTTGAGTCTCATTATTTCTTGTGAATCTCAACATGGCTGTCTAAAAACCCAAACTTAATGACACGGTGTTTTACCCAACAGGGTTTTGAGCTTAAGTGTACATAGTCTGGCTTAACCAAACCTACAAATATAATGATACAATAGAAGGTCAACCGTTGCTGAAAGTGAAGATTACACCCCTATTTTCAAAATGCAAGCAATCCATTATTGCAGCAACAGAATATTATTGTGCAAATTAATCTTATCTGTGACCTCTTGACCCCTAAGCTCATTTTGCATTTTCTCTTCACATGATATAACAAATTCAATTCTGTTGACAAGAAGATGCCCTAATTACGTAGCTCCTTATTGGCACCATAACCTTGAGATGTAAAACAATTCAGTCTAGTAAACGCTTTCAGAAGCAAGTTTCAATAAGGATTGTAATGTTATGGTCAAGGCAAGTTTGATCACCGCAATTTCAGAAGATCAATGGTTTTAATGGACAAAGAGTTTGCTTATCCTTCAAGACTTTGCTGAGGTTAATGTTATCGGGTTGGCTATTTATTATGTCCATATCAATAAAAATTAACTCTTTGAAATGCGCATAAATTATATTGTAACTAGATTTTAAAGGAGATCATACTTAACTAGTAAGGTCGTGAGCATTCCGACTCCATGTGCAGGTGAGCTGATTGAACATATTGTACGAACTGCAGGCTGTGGAAAATTTAAAGGCCCGTGCTGCCAAATCAACAACTCATAATAAAACAAAGCTTACACACACTGGTGCTGTTGATTTTGAGACTCAGCCGATACCCTCCCTTGCTTCTGGGACTCGGTTGTCATCAACTCTTCCTGCTGGTTTTTTTGATGAACCTGAAGCCAAAAAACAAAATCGAGGTAATCATACTATCAACATGTATCTTTTATTTGTTTAACCTTTTGAATCATTTTTTTTTTGTCGACTTGAAAATGATAGTCATTGTTAGTTAGCTGCACAATATAATACAAGCAACAATGTTTGTTCCAGTAAATGAAAAATCTGTTAATTGTTCATATCTTCTGGTACAAAACCATATACGTATCTTACCTATAAACCTCTATAGTGCTATGATTCTTCACATGCTGGAAGAGTTGAGACTGTTCCTGCTTGCCTGGACATAAAAATTACCTTTAGGAATCCCTAGTCTTACATGTACATAACTATTTACCACATCCATATGCCAGATATTATAATGATGTAACCATAGCATTTGATTCTCATGTTACTTCATCAGCAGTAGTTGCATGTGACTTGCATCTCACAACAAATAAATTTTGTGCCCTTTCTACACATTGGAGATCTGTGGATGAAAAATACTGTTTGATTCATGATTGGCTGCCTAGATTTTGTTTTTTCTGTAAATGTTCCTTGATTCTTGAACTTGTTTGTCAGTCTTTAGTATAAGACTCAGGGTCGAAGGAGTCACTCAAAGTCTTACTTCTACACAAGACTATGTGTCTTGGTGTGCAGAAGTTGCCCAAGATCTCCTTAGACACTTGCTTTAGTGTGAGCAAGCTTCATTTGTAACTTAGCCTAAGTTTAAGTTAGGAAAATCACATAATTGTTATGTTGGCTTATTAAGCTAAAGTAAACTTAGGAAAAACAAATTAATTACTTTAGTAATTAAGTTTAATCTCAGCCCTTGATCTCAAGTGAGGCGAGATCTAATCTCGATTGTCAATCACTTTGGAGATTAGGTTTAGGGATTTAGCTCAATGTAAAGTTATAAAAGAAAGGCTAAGGAGAAGGAGAAGGCACACCATACAACAACACAAGATTGAGAGAGACATCTCAGTGAGTGTGTTGGGTTTGAGGAAGGGGGCAACAAAGAGATCTAGATCAGCCAAGGAGGGCCTAATCAGCTAGATCAGACCCAGTTGTTGTATGTATTTCCTCAGTTGGGCCATTATCCTAGGATAGAAGCTCAAGTAAGTTTAGAAATTTTAATGAAGAACTATAAGTGGGTAGAATTTGTTGTTTCATTTATTTTGTGGCTGAGATTGGTATATTTTGCTTCTATTGAATTTATCGGGTTAATGAACCTAGCTATGCAATTAATTAGTAGATCTGTAATATGCTAGGAATTAAGTGCCAGGTGCTAGGTTTGCAAGAAAGCTAACATGGTATAAGTGCGTAAACTTTGAGGTACAGATGTTTGAATTACAGGTGCTAGGTTCGTACAGGATCGCTACGACCATGTTCAGTTGCGACCGTATGAGCGGGAAATTTTTTAGGAACTCAAAGGAAATCGAATGTACTATTGCATTGTTGAAGAAATTTTTTAGGGGGCCGAAAACCCAGTTTCAAGATTTAAAAGAAAATAGAAAAGTAAAAAAAAACGGAAATAGTGTTGGCCGCTGAGTGGCCTATAGGCTAGCTGCACCCAATCGCTGGATGCAGGAGAGTGAGGCTGACACCCTGAGCCACCAGCCGCAAGGGTTGACAGTGCTAGGGCGATAAAGGATGAGACAGTTGACAACGACTGGGATTGGAACATTGTACATGACGGTGAATGGACTGGACCACAAAAGCAATTGGCCATGTTGTGGGACGATAAAGTGCACGAACAAGGTAGTCGATTGGCTTGCATATATGACAGGATTGGGATTAGAACCATAGTTATCAGACACAGATTGAGCATTGAACCGGTAGACATCCGGATTGGGAACTGGTTAGAAACGGACGAAAATTGGTAAAAAAATTGAAACAAACATCTAGTCAACCAAAAACACATAAAATATTCAAATTTTAAAGAAAAACATATATATTTATGTGCATCCATATGAATCCAAACCATTTATACACAAATAAGCAAAAGTTCTCATTTATATAGCATGTAAGGGTGCACATAACCAAAATAGCACCGAGTGCAATCCATCTATAACCGAAAATACATCAGCAAACAAGCTCCACATGGCCTCTAACATCCAAAAAAAATTATGCTACAACAAATACCTACATATCATCAAAATCATTGCCTATATTGGGATCTTTGTCATCAATATCACCCTCTAAGCATTAAAATAAGATAGAAAAGGCATAACATGTCAAGTCATTATTTTGTTTGATTTATGGGTACTTTTTCTAGTAGGTTCATGATAGAGGAGTTCGACAACCAATGCCACTAACATCAAGGTACATAGAGGGCTTTGTGCTTTTGATTAAATATTAGTTTCATGTCCTCGTACATGACAATATCCAATGTAGCGTTGCAATCCACCCAATCCTGAAATCCTGGAAAATTGTTAGTCCGCTGGTTTTTGAGTGAGATCTAAAATTCTACTTTCTCCATATGAAATCCAATGAGCTCAGAACCACTCTCAAACATCCCGAGTCATTTCATGGTAATGTTAAAAATTTAAGTAACAAGATGAAAATGAAAGATAAAGGAGAATGTCACCTTTACTTTAAGAATTTATCATTACCATGAATTGCATAGCATTAGTAGGGAAATATGGTAAAATACTAGGCTTCCCATGTCATAAATCCTTGCTTTTTTGAAAAAAGATTGTGTTTAAAGGGTCCTTGGCAGCAATGTACAAAACTGGTTGGTTCAATGAAAAACCGAACCGGCCGGTTTCATACAAGAACCGGCCAAAAACGGTTCAGGTCACTGGTCCAAACTAGTTTTGGCCTCAAAATGGTCGGACCGGTTGGTTCATATCGTTTTGGTCCGGTCTTGATAACACTAATTGCAACATTGTATAAGATGGTGAGTGGACTGGACCACAAAAGCAATTAGCCAGGTCATAGAGTGATAAAGTGCATGAGCAAGGTAGTCGGTCGACCTGCATATATGACAGGATTGTTGGGTGTGGGCAGTTGTTGCAGGTAGGGTGCAATTTGTTGGTTCGAGGAAGGTGCCAGAGGCCACAACCAACGACACGGTCGGAGTCTCGATAGAGGGGAGACAAGGATGAAGTGGTGTTAGAGGGTCATTGATCACATAGGTGAACAATAACCAACACAACAAAGTGTAGCATGAGTTGTCTTGTAGGTGTGAGTTGGGCAGGGCATAGGGATCCCAAGCTGCCAATAATTGCATGAAAGAGGAAGAGTAGCGGGATCATGATAGAAGTTGACTGCTGCATTTGGATCAACAGTAGCACTAAGGCCACATGATTGGTTTGAGAAAACTCACGACACAGAGAGGAGAGGAGGGTAGGGGTTGTTGAGGTAGAGCAACAGGTCAACATGGGACTTGGAGCTTTGGGCGGTCAACAACTTGGACAATTGATGGGGCAACCGAAGTTGTCAAGAGGACAACATAGGTATGGCTAGTAGCTTGGTCACAACATAGCCAGATCGCCAACAACTGCCAAAAAGAAAGAAAAAAACGACTCAACCATGTGGACAAACAAGCCAAGTCGCCAGTAAGGGCCCAGGATTGACAACAATTGAGCCAGGACAATGCTAAACGTGTGATCTAGGGATTTGACAGAGTTAACACTCACAAGGAGAGAGGGAGACTATACCAATCAAGGCATGCTAGTCAAAAGTTTTCAGTTGATTTTCTAATTTCAGGATGGCATCTATTGGTTTGAGGTTTGAGGACAGGTTGGATGGTGCTTAAAACTTTAGTCCATGGAAGGAGAGGATAGTGTTGGTTCTCAAGGAGACAAGTTTGTGGGAGTTTGTCAACACCCTGGTTCTAGCTCCTTTAGATGCTACAACTTTGGTAGCCCACAAATTGAAAGATGTAAAGGCCAGACATATCATCATGGATGGGGTGAAGGATCATGTGATCCTTAACATATCAGGGAAGAATAGTGCCCATGAGATGTGGACTGCTCTAATGAGCCTATATCAGAGTGACAATCAGAATCGGAAAATGGTGTTGAGGGAGAAGCTCAGAAACACCAAGATGATTGAATTAGATATTATGGCATCATACCTCACTAGGATTCAACAAGTTTGAGATGAGCTTGGAGCTGTTGGGGTAGCCTTGCTAGATGATGAGCTTGTAAAATTAACCTTGAGCGGGTTCTCAAAACCTTTGCTACCTTTGTGATAGGTGTTCTAGTAAGAGAAAAACTGCCAGATTGGAACAAATTATGGGATGATTTCGCATAGACGGAGATCTGGGAGAAATCATTGTCTAGAGGACAAGAGAAGATTGGGAATGGTGAGAGTTTTGCTCTTGCCAATCGGGCAACGAAGAGCAAAGGTTCGAGTAGTAGGGGTGACGAGTCAACCTCACAACACAAGAAGGACTTGACAAAGGTCAAGTGTTTGTCATAAGATGGGACACTATGCTTCACAGTGTTTAGAGGAAGAAAGGGGGAAAGGGCACACAACCAACTGTAGCTGCATTGGTAGAATCCCATGAAGAGTTTGCTGGGAACGAATTTGTACTTGTCTCCTACATTACCTCAGGCACATTACCAATGGGTGCATGGCTGTTAGACAATAGATCCACAAGGCATATGATAGGAGCACTGAAATAGTTTGGCAGCTTGACTGAGTGGGACTTAGAACTGCATGTGGAATTTGGTGTTGATACTAAGCATGCAGTGAAGGGGTTGGAATAGTGATATTTCAACCTGAGTCAAGAGGCAAGATGGAAGTGAAGGACATGCTGTGGGTGCTAGAACTCAGGTGGAGTTTGTTCTCAATCTCGATTATGGAGAAGAAGGGGTTCTATGTAACATTCTAGGATGGGAAAGTACTGATTAGACCCAAGGGATCTAACTTTGAGAGGGACATGTCATTGTATTTAGAGAGAGCAACCTGTATAGACTAAAGGGCTAGTCAATTCAAGCAATGGCACCAACCATAGCAATGACAAAGAACAATGAACATGTAGCTCCGAAGGTTGAGTAGCTCAGAGGGAGTCAACCTTTAGGTTCAAGATGGGAGGAGCGATCGATAGATTCCTCCAATTTTGTCAAGAAGGTCTCTTGGTGTGAGATGACTTTACACGATGTTCATGAGTAGGAGGCTTCTAGGAATTAGGCCAAAGAAAACAAGACTTTAAGGATCTTTTTAGTTCAAATGGCAGGGAAGGCTTCTAGTTCAGAGGGAGTAGCCATGGCAATGGATGCAGCTCCAGGATTAAAGTCAGTGCTAGGGGGTAGAAGTACCTCTTTCGCTAGGAGGAGTGTTGGTGTTTGTAGCTCGAGCAGGTAGTTTTGCATAGGCCTAAGTGTCTAGGCATGTAGAAGTCCCTCAAGATCTCCTTAGACACTTGCTCTAGTGTGAGCAAGTTGCGTTTGTAACTTAGCTTGTTATGTTGGCTTATTGAGCTTGTTGACCACTGGAGTGGCACCTGATGATTATATGAAGACTCCATGCCCAAGGATGATCCATAGGACACTTGTACCATCGGATATCATCAGTCATAGAGTTTTTTAACTCTACTTCTATCTTCTCATCATCTTTCTTATACCTAGATTCCACACCCTGCGGGGAATTGTAATAAGTGATACTAATAATGATGAGTTTTTTGAGTCTGTAACAGGCCTAGGATGTTGGGACTCAATTAGCAAACAAGTACACCTTGGAGTGTTTTTTTTTATCTGGTTAATTATCCCTTCTTTTTTAGAGGCGGATAATTTTCCGAGTTTTTTCACTCACGTTTTACCCCAAAGCTGGGGTGACGGTTTGAAGGTTGAGCTCCTAACACATCTTAGTGTCTAGAGTCGATGTATATTACCATATTAGTTCACACAAAAAATTTCGTGGAATTTGGTTAGGTCTAGGTAGTTATTTTTTAATTTTCTAGATTTTCGCACTGCGGAAATTGCTAATAAAATTATACTTGTAATGTAATAAGTGATGTCTAGAGAAATTGTATGGGGTATGAATAATGAAATTTGCACCTCTCACCCTCAACTTTCTACTATGACATGCTTTGATGGGTTAAAAATGTTTTTTGAATCCTCGAAACCCACTTTTCCTAAGTTTAGTGGGAAATATGGGAATTAATTAAGCCAAAAATTAAATAAATGGAGAAAAATAAATATCCACACATGCTAAATGTTGTGGTGGAAAATTATGGGGGAGTTAAAGTGAAGTCCCAAGGTGATGTGGACTCCTAAAATCAAGGAAATGACATGTGCTAAAATAAAATCGAATTTCTGGCATTAAATGAGAAAGCTGCTTATTTGGAAATTCGAATTTGTGAAGTTAATGCACATTTGGGAGGATTTGGGAGAATATTTGGTGGAGATTTTTGTGGGAAATTGTCCCCACATGGGTTACCACCCATATACACTTGTCATTCTATCATAAAATTCGAATTTGACACATAAGGGAAGAAGAAAATGATGTCCACTTGCCATAATTCAATTTTTACACTTGGCATTGGAGCTCTATTCAACAACTTCGAATTTCTCATTGAGATTGTCACCTCATGCCACTTGTTTAATCACTTCTACATTGGGATTGGCTCCAATGCCATTTGTCATTGTCATTCTTCATTGGGATTTGCTCCCAACTCTCTATATAATAGAGCCATGGGCTCTCATATTGTATCATGTAATATGAGCTATTGTGCTTGAGGAGACTCTGTGAGATTGTATTCACTACTTGCAATATAATACAACAGTCTTTGGGGTAAAGCGTGATGGTGTTCTTCTCCTTGCATGTGTGGTAAATTCTTGACTTGTTGTTATGCTTCTATTTATTTCCTCATGTCATTATTTCTTTCATGCTTGTTTCAAGTTATGTTAGTATGCAACTATCTCATATTAGCATAAGAATTAATTATTTGTTTTAGGAAAAGAAATCTTCTAGTGGATAATAGATGTATCTCTAGGAATTCTTTCCACTGCACTTATTTAATTTCATGTCGATTTAATGATTTGTGGTGAAGTTTTGTAGATGAATCATTATTTGGTCAAGCTTTTCAAGCGTGAGGGGAAATTCTCGGAGGAATCAACCCATTCTTGAAAAATATTCAAGGAGAACCCACATGTTTTGAATTCCAAAGTCTCATCTATATCTTATTTGTGTCTTGCAGAGATTCTTTCAAGTTTCTTAAAACTTTTATTTCTTGCATCAAAATATCAAACTCGGAAAATACTTTTTTACGTATTGTACTTCATTTATCAATATCTGGCTATTTCAAAGAGCTAAGTCATGGCTAGTCAAAGAGGAGAGCTTGCTCATACTCTTTGGCCTAGCCTCTTGTAGATTATTTTTGTAACATACTTTGTTGTCATCTTGGTCTAACATTTGAGTTATTTTTGTATCTTTTTGAGCAAGATAGTTTCCATGCTTTGATTTGTAGACTTATTCATCTTGAAAGCATTTATAATATTTTGTGCTAACAATTTAGTGTTTCACTTTCCAGGTTTATTTTGGCTTTCCATTTGAAAGCATTTCACTTCATTTTAAGCAAAATACAATTTCAATTTTTAAAGAGCAAATACTTGGAAGGCACTAGTTGTTTATGTACTTGATGCTTATCTTATGATGGTTATTGCTCATATCGACTTTTTGCTTCTAATCTTAAAGAGAATCTATTTAACTCTAACAATTCTCCTAGAATCACATCCTTTTTAAATTAACTTTTCATTAGGGACCACCCCCCTTAGCTAACCTAGGAGATAGCTCAAACTGAGAGAGTTGGGATTAGTGTGACAACCCCTTCTCTAAGTTCCCTGCCACCAACCACACCTTGTGGGGTTGAAGGATTTTCTCACTGACTTGTAGGTAGGTGTAGGCGGCAGGGTCAACAAAGCTAAAGTAAACCTAGAAAAAATAAATTAATTACTTTAATGATTAAGTTTTAATCTCAACCCTTGATTTCATGTAGGCGAGATCTACTCTTGGTCGTCAATTAATTTCGAAATTAGGGTTAGGGATTTAGCTTAATCTAAAGTTATAAAAGCAAGGCTAAGGAGATGGAGATACACACCATACAAGAACACAAGATTGAAAGAGACATCTTAGTGAGTGTGTTGGGCTTGAGGAAGGGGGCAACAATGAGATCTAGATCAACCAAAGAGGGCTTGACCAACTAGATTAGATCCTATTGTTGTATGTATTTCCTCGATTGGGCCATTGTCCCAAGACAAGAGCCCAAGTAAGTGAATAATTTCAATGAAGAACTGTGATTGGGTAGAATTTGTTGTGTCACTTATTTTGTGATTGAGATTGGTATATTTTGTTTCTGCTGAATTTATTGAGTTTATGAACTTAGCCGTGTATTTAAAATTTGCTTGGAATTAAGTGTTGGGTGCTAAGTTTGCAGGAAAACAAACATAAGTTTGAACTCTTGTAGGTTTGATTTTGATTTTGAGAAAATTTAGGTAACTGAATGGATTCTCATTCTTAAAGATGAAGATGGATTATAAACAAGAGGTGGGATAGAATAAAGGAAATATTTTAGAATAATTTCCACAAAATCTTTTCTTCTTTCTTCACCAAAGCTTTGATACCATGTTGGAAAATCAAAAAGGCGGTAAAGATTTTCGTGATCTTGATAATTACTTGTGATGTTTCTTATTATTATGATTCTTTATATCTTCTTTCTTTAATTCATCAAGCAATTACCAAAAGCAACAACACATAAAATAAAGGACACAAGATGTAGGCACATGCTAGGGCAAAACCTCCCTTGAGGGGAAAACTCAGTCAAAGTAATTCTTCCTTTCAATAGTATTCTTTGAGACTCTTCACCCTAGACCAAGACCAAAACTTCCCTTCACACCAAGTCAGCCTCCAAAAGTTTGACTTCTTCCCAGCAACTTCGACTATGCAACAACTAACAGTTTCTGGTAACAGTTCAACTTGGATGACTTCGATCCCAATCTAGAGCACGAAACAAAGAGAGACCACCACCAAAATTTCGTTTTTCCTTGTCTCCTTAGACTCATCCAAACTCGCATTCACTTCGGCTTCTCGACAACAAACTTTCCCAGCAACAAGAGAACTTCGCACTTCTGCCCAACAACAAGAGATTTTCGCACTTCTGCCTAGTAAAGAAAATTCGAACTTGATGAGAAGTGATGCTCCAAATGAATTTGATGTCCTTCTTTTTATAGGCTTTTTGTGTGGTCGAATAGGGTCTTAGGCTGACTTGATCTTCCCTTAGGCTGCCATTGTGTGGAGGTTTCATAATTCATATTAGACTCAATACTAAACCTTTTTACATGATTCAAAAGCCCAAAAAGGGTCTCTTTAAATGTACAATAATTCTATAGACTTAGATAAATCTTAGAAGTCCTCAATGGGGACTTTGACCTAAAACATGGTGACCCAAGCATGAAACCCATGATTTAATAAGTCACAATAATAATAATAAAAACTATTTTCGTTATTCTTTTGACAAGTTCATTACATAATGACTCAAGTACATTATTGAAGACCGAACATAGTTACGTTTTCCAACACTTCTTATGCATCCACGACATCATCCTGACTCTCAACATTATTAGGAGGAGGAGTGTCTCTTGCATCTCCAAAAGCTTTCTTACTTGAAGCTTCTGGTTGGTCCTCTTTTCCTTTGGCACATTAAAGTAGACAGGGTAGCCAAAGATCCTCAAGTGTCCAACTTCAGGCTTTTCACCAGTGAAGACTTCTTCAAGAGTCTTGAAGTCTTTGAACATGCCAAATGCTGAACCTGACTGGTTCTACTTTTTCTTGAAGGAAAGGGTCCCTTTACATGCTTTCCACTTGTACTCCATCATGATCCACTCTAATCTCATGCATTCCAGAAACCTTCTTTCTCACATGAGACAATGCTTTATAGTGAAGATGAGTGAACCTTCAATGCCATAGTTCACATTGATGATTACTATCATGAATCAATGCATGGATAGGTCTTCCATTGATTTTATAAAGATCTTCAAATCATGATCCCAGAGTGAAGGCAAGTAATAATAGTTATACATATTGACTTCATTGTCTGCAATGATATAATTCATCTTTGATAGCTGCAAAAGAGGTTAATTTAGAAAACTATCATTCCATCCTTTGCAAAAGTCATGATTCTTTCCTGCAATCACTATTGTCAGTAAACCCATGACCTTTCTCATCAAATATAATGTGAGAGAATCAAAATCCCCCTATCTTCAGTATTCAATTTCTATCAGTTATTTTTTCATAACCTTCTATGCATTATACTTCTTTTCAAGACAACACTTTCTTGCACATGCATAAACAGAAGTAAAACTACTTTTTACTTTTACATGCATCAACAAGTACCAAAACCACAACTATTAAACACATGCAACACCTTAATTACTATTTGCAAAATTACTATCATGTCTATTTATTATTGGATCAGGGAGTAGGCTTTCCTGAAAAGTGATGACCTCTTTTTCCTTTCTACTTTTTGTCTTGGGCAACAAAGGTAGTAGGTTCTCCCTCTTCATGCTTAAGAATTCTTCCTCTAAAATCATTCTGGCCTCTTCTTGAATGCACTTTCCCAGGAGCTCATCAAATGTGGGACACTTATCATTGTTGTTGATGGTAGTAATAAAAGTTTCCCAAGTTGGAGAAAGACTTCTAAGTTCTAAGTGTAATCAACAACAACTCTTTATCAAATACAATTTCAATAGCAATTGACGAATGATCCTTGATTTTAGATATCCTCATGAAATATGCTTGAATGGTCTCTCCTCTATTCATTTTAATGTTCTTGAGTTGATTCTTCAAGGCAAAGATTTGACTCAAGTTGTTTACTTGATACATTCCAATCAAATTGTTATACATTCCCTTCAATTTTTTCAACTTGGAGATATAGGTGATGAGATGGTCTCCAAGAGAATCAAGGATAATCTTCTTAGTGTTGACTTCTCCCTTCTTGTATTTGGCCTTGACAACATTCAAATTTTATGGTGGTTCTGCTAACATGCCTTCAACATATTCTAGTACATATGTTTTTCAAGAGTAATATTCAATCTTGCCTTCCATGGACCAAAATTTGAAGCATCATTCAACTTTTCTTAATTCCTGAAGTCAAAGAATTTTCAGCAACAAGTGATATTTCAATAGTAAATAAAAGGAGCAACAAGTGATATTTCTGCAGTAAATATAAGAATCAACAAGTGATATTTCAACAGAAAATAGGAGCAACAATTGATATTTCAGCAGAAAAAAGGAGCACCAAGTGATACTTTAACAAAAAATAGAAGGATGACAACTCTTATCTTCTTGGACTTGTCTTCACCGAAGCTCTGATCCCAACAAAAAATAGAAGGATGAAAACTCTTATCTTCTTGGACTTGTCTTCACCAAAGCTCTGATACCATGTTGAAATTCTAATTTTCTATGCTGTAAAAATTAATTATTTCAAAAAATTCTTTTTGTTGCAATATTAGTTAAACAATTGTAGGTAGAACATAAACCAAATGCACAATAGAAGGCATCCAAGAACATAAATGAGACACAGAGAATTTAAGTCCAATGACCAGGGCAAAACCCAACCAGATTCTTCTTCTATTAGATATCAATTGTTCAACAGAGATACATAGTACAATGAGAGATCAAGAGAATGAGTAAGTTCACCCAAATTTGAACACGCTGTAGCATAAAGACCACTGGTGGCAACAACACATGCAAACACTAAATCAACCTTCCTTTCAACTGAATCAACACTGAAAAACTGAATCAACATTGGCTCACCAAGTCCCGCTCTTACTCTCCCAGTTTCTCTCTCACAATCTTCTCTAATCTCTCCAACTCTCTCTCTAAAGTTTGAATTTGTCTTTTACAATGCAAAAGTAGTGAGAATGAGATGATATGAGATACATATATAAGAGGAACAACAAATTCTGGTCATAAAGAAGGAGCAATACACATGCCTTGAGGAGCAGTTACATATACCATTTAGGGAGGTACACATGCCTTTGTAACTTATGTCATTAAGGAGGTACGCATGCCTTTGTAACTCATGCCATTAAGGAGGGAATGTAACATATGCATTAAAGAGTGCGTAAGAGGAATCTTTTATGACATGCTTTAATGAGTGTGTAAGAGGAATATGCCATGCTTTTAATGAGTGCGTAAGAGAGAGTGTAACATATCCATTAAGTGAGAGAGAGTAACATATGCATTAATTGAGGGGAGTTACATATGACATGATTGAGTGCCATGATTGAGAGACATGAATTTCCTTTTAATAATAATATAATAGTATCATAAAGGATAATAGTAATAATAATAATAATAATAATAATATTGATGATTAAGTTGAGATTGAACTATTAGGATTGATTAATGATAAGTTAAGTGATTTTCCATCAACTATACTTGATTACCAATTGATGCAAGGTGATTTATTATTTTTGGAAAGTCATACTTGAGATGTTAGACATGACTTTCTAGTTTTAGAAGTCACTTTAGAATTGTCAGAAATGAGATTTTAGATAAGGAAATTCATCCCTGCACTGCCAATTTTCAACATGTATGAGTGTATGAGTTAAGTGACGAGCATTGTACCCATAGACCCATGGTATTTTGATGACCCAAGGTATTTTGATAACCCATGGTATAGGCCCATGGCATTGCACCCTTTGAAAAGCATAGATTAGAAGCCAATGGAGAGGCTTGAGATTAATCACAGAGAGGAGAATAATGGCTTTTTCTTCTTAATTGGTGTTCTGATTTGCCAAGGAAACCGCAACTGGGACGAGTGCTGGCAGGTGGCCAATTGGGTGATATACACAGATCACTACACACAAGGAAGGCCACAGGGCCTGTTTGCAAGGGTGTATGGCCCAAAGGAAAGGATTGGGTCTACATAGCAGCGAGGACGGGGTTGTGAGTCATGTTGTGGCAGATCACAAAGAAAAAGGGGCTTGGAGGTGTGTGAAATACTTTAGAGATTATTTTTCAGAGTTCGGTCTCTAATAACATGTTAATTTTCTAAGCCTAACAACCTAACAATTTATTATCTAGTAGATTTCTTTACGGTAAAACAATTATTACGCAGATCTATTGAATAAAAGCACAATTAGGATTTTAATAATTATAATAGTGGAAGTAAAATTAAACACCAATCTCACAATCACATGCACACAAGATTTCTACCCTTCAAATCAATCCTTCATTCATTAAATTCACAACTTACTAGGGATTGCTTGCTAGGATAATGGCCCACTAAGGAAAATACATACAACAATAAACTTGGAACTAAACCTACTAATCAAACCTTAGGTCTGTCCATTGATCTCACTTGTCTGATCTGGATCTCCCTTGCTACGCCTTGCACCTTCCTTAAACCCTGCACACTTGAATGGAACTCCTTCTCCAGCCAATCACTGTGATCTCACTCTCACCATTTCTTGCGCTTAATATGTTTTGTGTATCTTCTCCTTTAGCCTAGCCTTCTTATTATAAGTTATTGAAATGCAAATAACCTTTGCATTTCATTAGAATAACTCACTTTATCTTATAAAAGTCAATTACTTTAATAAAGAATGAATCATGGAGCCACTTTATCTTATAAAAGTCAATTACTTTAATAATGAATGAATCATGGAACCAAAGCTTAAGTATATATGTTATGTATGCCCCACACCCACCCTTCTCTTTACACACATATGCAAGAAGAGCTAGCATGCTAGTTTTAACTCTAGCCCGAAGAGGATCTATATATTTCAATTCTAGCTGGAGTATGAATTGTGATAAAAAAGTTAAGACTTCTACCAAGGTAAAGAACAGAACACGTACATGGCAATATAGGATAAATAACAACATTTTTTTGCATTGTCAATCTTTTTTTTTTTGGAATAAAAGCTTCCTTTAACTATTAATATGCTAAGAATATGTACATATAATGGTTTTTATACAAAAAGTGGGCATGAAGCCACCACAAGCTTATCAAACCACTGGTTATCTACCAAAACCATATTTTAAAAAACCGGGACTAGGTTTTGAATTGACCCACCTTTCTAACTGGGCCTCGAACTAGAATCAAAACGAATAGGATTTAGTGATTTGGATTTGATAAAAGTACATAAAGTAAATAATTTTCAATGAAAAATAATTATTTTTCAGATTTCAAACCATGATTTGTAACCATTAGAGACAAAATATGCAAAGTTTGCTCATCTATATACCATGTAAGGGTGAATATATCAAAATGGCATAGAGTGCAATACATATCAACAACAAAATACATAATTAATGAAGCTCTAAATGGCCTGTAGAGTCCAAAAACAATGCTACAAGCTACTAAGCCATTGGTCTATTACAAATCAACAATCAAGATGATCACTTATTAAACTCATCACTAATTCACCACTATTCGAAATGGGAATCATCACCATGAGCTACATAAACATCATCTCGCTCAAAGTCTTTAGACTTAGATTCCTCAACTGTCTAATATGGTAGAAATTGAAAAAGCTTAACATGCTTAACTAATTATTTTGGTTTGAGTGAAGGGTTCATCTCCTTGTTGTTGTGAAATCTGGCAGGCCTAGCGTAAAGCCTCACTAGGTAGACCCAGACCTTGTGGGAACAAGACATTGGCCACCACTACCACCTCAACAACCTTTCTCCAACTATTTTGTGGTAAGTAAACCATAAGGGAAGCTTCCCTATGTACAACCCACCTAAAGGATATACAATAAGAAGGATTCAAGGTGATGGATAGGTCTAACTATTGGGATAGGGTTACTGACAAAGCTAGGAGGGCTAAGATTTTCTTCACCGAAGTTCAGGCACTCTACCCTTAGACCACTTAAGTAAATTATAGAGTTGTTATAAGTTATGGTTTGATAGATTTTCAATGATATGACATGCAATGTTATATAACAGCGAGAGGAAATAGTCTTACAAATGATGAATCAACAAAAGATCAAGATATGTAATTGAGAACCATATAGGGTTTGCAATTGAGTTTTTATAGCAGAAATATGCATAAAACAATAATACAATGACGATGTCAACACTAGAACTAGGGTTTTACAATGCAATAAATGTTAGATTTTGCATTTTATCAATTATTTAACACAATTCCTACTAAAAGGGCAATTCCACATCAAGTAAAATTACTTTTTATCCATATTTCAAAGGAACCCTAACCCATAGTTTTAAAAACCGGAACCTGTGACCGGACCGACCCACCTATCAAACAGGGTTTCAAACCGGAACCGGTCAAATCGGGACTGGTCAGATCTCAATGAATTGATCTTTAAAAAAATACATGAAATACTTAGTTTTTAATGAAAACAACTATTTTTAAGATTTAAAACCATCATTTAAAACCAATAGAGATAAAATATGCAAAGTTTGCTCATCTATATACCAGGTAAAGGTGAATATATCAAATTGGCACCGAGTGCAATACATATCAACAACATAATACATAATCAATGAGGCTCTAAATGGCCTCTAGAGTCCAAAAACAATGTTATAAGCTATGGGGTCACTGGCCTACTACAAGTCTACATATCAGTGATCAGCATGATCACTCCTCATCATGATCAAACTCATCACCACTACTAGACAAGGGATCATCAACATGAGCTACATAAATAATCTGGCTGAGTGTTTGAGGACTCCTAAAACTCCTTTGCAACCTTAGCAGTAGTGGTAGTAGTAGCAACAAAAATAGACATCAAAACTACAAATCACTGATCAACATGATCACTCATGAAACTCATCATTGATTCAGCGCTACTAAAAATGGGATCATCAACAAGAGATACATAAACATCATCTCGCTCAAAGTCTTCAGACTTGGATTGCTCAACCTTATAATATGATAAAAATTGAATTTTAACATGCCTAACTAGTGATTTTGGTTTGAGTGAAGGGTTCATCTCCTCAGCCTTATAATGTGGTAGAAAAAGCTTAGCATCCCTAACCAATTATTTTCCTTTGAGTGAAGGGTACATTATTGTTAAGGCCATGGTAGAGGAGTTCAACAATCAATACCACCAACATCAACAAAGTTCAAAAACCAATGCCACCAACATCAAGGTCCTTAAAGGGCAACTTCATGCTCTTGATCAAATGCCAATCTTATACCCTCATGCATGATATAATCAAATGGAAACATTGCAAACCCCCAAACCATAAAATCTTGAAAACCGTTAAGTTCGCTAAATTTTGAGTGAACTCTAACATTCTAGTTTCTCCATATGAAATCCATTGAGGTCGAAACCACTCTCAAACATCCTAAGTCATTTCATGGTAATGTTAAAAATTTAAGTAAAAGGATGAAAATGAAAATAAAGGAAATGTCACTTTTACTTTAAGAATTTAACATTACCATTTGGCATTGATTGCTAGTGTTGCTAGGGTTGATATGTTTGAGGCAAATGAGAGGGGAGGCATGTTTTTCTTAGACGGGTTGTTTTTAGAGGGAAACAACTCCAAATTTCCCTCAAAATAGCATCAAAACTCAGAAAATTGCATTTTGTGTGGTTTGTCGCTGGCCTAGCAATAAACCGACCGGTTTATGGAGGAACCGACTGATTTCTTCATAAATTGGTCGGTTTGGGCCGGTTTTTGTGGTTTTTTCGTGAAATAGGCCCATAAACCGGGGTTTTTGTCCGGTTTGACCCGGTCGCCCAATGAACTGGCCGGTTTGATTGGTTTTCGGTTTAGGCTGACCGATTTTTAAAACTATGCCCTAACCCTAACCCTAGATATCTAGAATTTTAGAAAGAAAAGATACAAAATATTTATAGAAGAGAGATTGATCACCACCACCTAAACTATTGCCTTGATCTAGCCTTGGGCAATGGAGTTGTTGAGGGCAAATTCAATGAAGACAGTGTTGTTGAAAAGGGTGAGAGGTCTAAAGCCTCTTCTTACAACCCTAGCGACTTCCTTAAGAGGGAGATTTTAAATTCAAGAGATGCACAACTCGGAGTTCTCTTGAAGGATTCAATAAAAAAATTTCATGTAGCATAGAGAATCAGGATATCAAGTTAAATATAGCAATTTTAACCATGGCAGTCTTTGAAACCCTATTCATACAAGATAACATGCAAAATATTGAAGATAAGCAACAAACATATAAATTTCTGTAAGAATCTCTTCGATTAACCCCAAGAAACCATCCTCAAGCAAATATCTTCTCTAAGACCAATTTGCATTCTAGAATCACTTTGCGACCAAGTAGAAAATAGGACAAGAGCTAGTGCACACTTTCAAAGAGAGGGAAGTGTGATGATGAGTGATGATGAATAAGTGAATAAGACTCCCCTCTATTTACATGAGGGTAACCAACCCTTATTTCACTAATTTTACAAGTAAAGCCCCTAAAACAAGTTGACTTGAGTGTTCAATTAGGTCAAAGGTTGGAACCATTTTTCTATGTTCTCTATATGAAGTTTCATAAGGTTGGAACTACTCTCAAACATCCTGAAACAATTAATGGTAATGTTAAAAATTTAAGTAAACTTTTACTTCAAGAATTTAACATTACCATTGATTGCTAGCATTGCTATGGTTGAGTTAGGTTTTTTTGTTTAAGTTTAGGGTTTAAGAGGGGGAGGGTTGGTTTTATATCCAAGGGGGTCTGTTTTGAGAGGAAAACAACCCCTAGTTTTCTCCAAAACCACCTGAAAACTGCCGGTGTGGGTTTCAGACTCGCCCCCACACATGTGAGTTCTGACATGCCTGGTTTGGAGCGAATTGGCCAGTTAGGAGCAGTTGGTACCGTACTACCGGTTAGGTATCAAACTGCCCTGTTTGGTGCCTAACTGGTACCAAACGGTCTCCAAACTGGATTTTTCTACTGGGTCATTGGCTGGAAGTTGCTGGCCAGCTGGTTTGAACAGTTACTGGTTCAAACCAGCCAGTTCTTAAAACTATGACCAAAACACTTAAAGTACTAAGCTGTTGCCATAAAGGTTATACATAAAAACATAACAGGGGAAGTCCATAATGCATCAAACATAGTGGCCCTAGTCCTAACCATTAACAAAGTGTCATTAAGTTGCTGTAGGGGGAAGCCAGACATCAGGCAGAGGATTGCCATGATTGTTGTGGGTTGGTCCCCAACCCGTATCATTCGACCTTGCATCCACAAATGTTGGGTTGAACCCATCACCATCTGGTTTAGGAGGAATATTCATCTCCAAGATAGCAAGTTCTAATGTGGGAAACTTATCATTGTTTCGCATAGGAGGAGAAGGGTGCTTGTGCTTCCTGTCCCTCCTTTCCTTGACAATGCTGCTAGCTCTATGATGTGGCTGGCCCTCAAATCTCTGTTATTGATGTGAACGAGCAGATTTAGCTGGGGAAGTGCCTGGAGGCTCTGTACTCATATTGTAAGGTGTGACCCACCACCCATGCCCCTCGTCCCCACCCGAACTCTAATAGCAGGTGCAAATGGCCCATCTTCATCTGGATCTTTCTCATCTGAACAGTGACCTGTGAGCCCTTGATCACACATTAATGATCTATCAAACTATGAAAATAGTCTTACATGTTCCTTCTTATATAATAACACTTATTCTGTTTCATCCATATGAAAAACAATATTTTCAACATAACTAGTATCAGGTCTGAAAATTTATGGCCTAAGGTAATTTGTGTCCAAGGAGAGATGCTCTCCAGGAAATTAAGTGGTTAAAAGTTGAGTACAAAGGAGCCAGCTGCGTGGGAGACATGGCAAGGGAATATAACCTGAGTGAGTAGGTCCCCTGTCAATGGCTAAGCCTCTCAAAACTAGAAAGTTAACATCATGGAATGGAAGGTTTTTTTAGGTTCTAACACAGACTTCTAGAGGCTATTTACCCTGAAATGCAATGTTTTCAGCTTAGAATTAACTTCCAAGGATTTTTCAAACAACCATCCAGTGCTAATCCTGAACATAATCACTTGTCCCTATGCACAGGCTTATATTGGTACAGCTCTTGGTCTTATTCTATTGCAAAGCCGTCCACCAACCTGGAAGCACCTGCAGGCCTAGCTTGATTAGAAGTGAGTTTGAGATCAAATTCTGGACTTTTTCTAAGATAATCTTATCAAGGCTGCTCAACCAAGTTTAGCCTTCAGTTTTGAGTCTTGACCATGGAGTCCACTACCATGTGTGGATGTCAAACTGATCCTTGACTATGTTGATTCCTTTTCTGTGGACCCTAAAGGTCAAGAATGAAGGGATCCTAGTTAAGGTTTCTCCTTCACGTGCCAGCAAAGGCGTCCGTTATATGCAATGGCCATTTACAGAAATACCTATTCCAAAACAGTGGTTCCTCCAAGCTAGGAAAAGTTTTATAGCTTTCTAGGTTTCCATATTCTCTCAGTCACAAAGAAAGCTTTGATTTTCACCATTGCAGGGATAGTGACTAAATATTGAAACTTAAGCTCTTGCTAAGACTTTTTGCCCAGAGGAGGCTCCTTGAGATGTGCATTTATCAGCAAATTTTCTAGGCCTTCTGTCCTTTCAAAGCCTGAATAACCCGCTTAGCACATGGGACTTGGGCATATGTATAGGTTTTCAGAATTCCCATACCTCCCAATTCTTTTGGGGTACATCATGGCTTTCAGTTAACCCTGTGAAGTTCTTTGCCTCAAGAGTTTTATGGCACACAGAAATCTCTGCAGGACCATCTTCAACTTCTGATAGGGCTTCATGGAGGGGGTCCAACATGAAGAATAATATAGATGGGTGGCATTTGGAACCAAAATGACCAGATTGCAGAAACTCGGCGAGTACGAAAAAAAGAAACACATACAGAAATATAAAGAAATACACGAGTACAAAAACTTGAATCAGGAAAAACTGGGGGAAACGTAGGAAGAAATCAGTGTGAGAGTTTAATTCGTGATTATTTGTCAGTGAAACTCATGGTGATTGAGTCAAACTTGTTTAACCCTGAGTTTGATGCAGGTGGAGCCAAGAAAATTCTTTTATGACACGATCCAAGTCAAACTCATTTAGTGGGTTTGACTCAAAAAAATTCCTGTGACACTGGTCGGAACTACAGTGCAAATTTGGATTTCAGTTGTTAAGGTCAGAGGTTTGGTGATACATTTTGTTACTTTACACAACCACCTCCTATAGCTCTCTAGGCAAAGCTTGGAAGCAAAAGGAATGCCAAGGAATTTAAGGACTTGGCTTGGCTGGTTTTAGGACCACCCCTGGCCACTTAGATATACAATTCTAGCTTTTTGTTTTATAGCACTGAGTTTTCTCCCATGGGATATTGGAGCTAGAAGTGTCACAAAGATTATACATTCCATGGTGTTATCTCAGGAGGTTTGCTCCTCTTGTATGGTGAGGAATTGAATCATCAACCAATTGTCCATTGACTAGTCATCCCTCATCATGACTGAAGAGGAATGCCTTTGATAATGCCCTGACTCAGCTTACCATGCAAAAAGTAGCCAAAGGATTCAGCTGCCATGGCATTCAATGCAGGAGCTAGAGCATAGGCAGATGTATTTAGACAGCACATTGCTTCATATTTGCATTTGTTGATGCAAAGGCATATGGAGGGCTTCGGCAAAAAGAGTTTGTACAGTATTAGTGTAAAAGGAGCCAAACCCCTAGAATTTGAGCATGGACACAACAAAAGGCCATAAACATCGGTCTGATCTTATGGTGGGTTGAAGCATGTGATAAACAGTTTGACATGTGCCTCCACCCAAGCTTCAACCGCATCCAGTTTTTTTCTTTTTTTTATTGAACTGGAGTACTTTCAAACCAATCCATTACGAAGACATAAAGACACCAGGGTGGGTGAAAAATCCCATCATCTTGTGTTTGTGCATAAAGCCTAATGCTTGCCTCCACACGACCTTTTGAAGGATCTTTCTAAATTTATTAGGAGTGGACAATGTTATTACATGATAATGATAGTTACGCTTATGCTGGTGAGCCTGACAAGAATGCATAAAGGGAAAGGAGCTGTGTGTTCCTAATACCTATAAGCATGGGCATTTTAGCTTGGAAATTCATGTCAATTCAGGTTTTGTAAGCTTATGTTGGTATTGCATATGATATATTATTATATTGTATATATCAAATAATAAATGTGATACTTCAGAATTGAAAAAATTCACTTCTTAAGCTATTTTTCACCACAATTTTTGCACTTAAAAATTATTTTTCGGTTTTGTAATTTTTGGGTTGCCAAAATAGTTTTAATTGCATTGTTATCATGCAAGTACAATACAAATACAGATTTTATGTTGGCATTTGCAAGGTAGAGATGTTGTATAGTTGTGTCTCTTAGGAATTCCTGATCCTCTTTGGACAACAGATGAGTGGTAGATATAATGATTGTAGTGCATTGTAGAGTTCGTACCTTTTCAATATGTTTAAACCTTTTGCCAGAAAGGACTTATTACAGCCTCAGATACAAGTTACTCGATTGTATCCTGAACTTCCAAAAGAGAAAGGGCACTTTCCTTTTACAGATTGAGAGCCTGCCAGCTTCTGCATCTATTCTAGCTTATGTTTTCATTATTCTCTTGAGGTAGACCTTTTCTTTAGATTTTTTCTTGGCTTTTTTAAAAATGTGATTGCCAAAATACTTAAAAAAATGAATCGTATGCCTTGTAGCAGAACCTGACTGTTTGAGAGCGTGCCAGGTTCTACATCTGCTGGAAATATTAAGGATGATAATGCGACTGCTGGAAGTACAGCTCCACAAGCAGACACATTTTCTTCCACCACTTCTATGCAGGCATTGAAGGGAAAAACACCAGGAACAGCTGCATTGAAGGTTACAGGTGTTCCAAAAGATGAGAAAGGAGGCCTTGCTGACAACATACAGACAAAGGGAAAAGAAAGTGGAAATGTTTCTTCTTTTCATGAGTCAGACATTTTCAATCAAACAGAGAAATCAGAAGGGAATAAAGTGAAAGGATCTCTTCCAGAAGGCTTTTTTGATAACAAGGATGCAGATCTACGTGCAAGAGGACTGGAACCTATTAAGTATGACATCAAGTAAGTTGTTTTTGCCTTTTCTCCTTTTTGAATCTAACATATCATGTGCAATCTTTTGGAAGTATGCCTTAGGATCACTGTTATTTTCTTGTATTCTTTGAGCAAGAATTTGGTTGTCAGGCATTGGGATATTTTGCATTCGAGGAAGATATATGTGGGTCAAATCTAATGGATCCATGAAATAATATAATATGCATGCCTGATTGCTTTTGAGTTATAGTGTGCAAAAGAATAATTTATAAATGCCACAAAATAGTAGGCATCTATCTAATTTACATACAGGTTTAATGGTAAATACTAAATTCCAGTTAGCTTTCATGTTTGCCCAGTTCTTTATTTCCATGTTTTTTTTCCATATATATAGACAAGCGTGCATTTTGTATTACACTAGATAGCAATATAGTTTTCATCAGAGAAATGAAAGTCATGAGTAGACTAGGTGGTGACTGAGTTGGCTTCCTTTTCCATTAGAGGTGAGTAGAGTCAACATGTCTGCCTGTTAGATTCCCTGTTGCTGATTTCTTATTCTCCTTCACCTTCAGCAGTACATGCAACTTCAGAATTTCACTTTGGTCCCTATGCACAGTAGTTGAGGGCAGCAGCTGAGATTATGGCACCACACTAGTGTGCCTTGGGAGACACATAGGAGTTATGTAGATAGCTGATTAGGTGAGGACAATTGCATGCTGTAGGCATGCATGGACCAGCTTAAAGTCCTATTTTAGCCTTTGTTATTGTTGGACAGTTGCAGATTTAAAGTGCTTTAATTATCAGTGTGCGGTTCTATTTTCACTCTTTTCTTGTCTCAGAAATGGCACCAACCTTGGGGAGATTTTCTTATTTTGGAAATGCATATGAGTTAGGGGTGTTTCTAGATTTAGGTAGGGTGCACTTCGTTAGGAGACTCTCCTTGAGTGTTCTTTCCTAGGGAGTTTTCCTCATGCAAGGAGGGTGTACTATCCTAGGCCAGGCTAGGTTTGAGTCTTGACTCTTGACATGGTCAACCTAGATGCCTTAATTTAGATCAGTGTTGCAAACATCCTGATTTTATTGAGATAAAATCATGAAATCATGATTTTTTGGCCTAGCCGATGTTTACCGAGTTTTACTGATATTTTGGGGGTATCTTAATTTTGTCGATGTTTGCCGATTTTTACCAATAGTTTCCCGATTTTTACGATATTTTGGTTTTCCATACCCTTTCTGATTTTATCCCGATGTCGATGTTTGCAACATCTATTTAGACTGTATACATCTATTGTTAGCACTCAGATCTTTTTCCAATTCTATGTAAGGATAGGGCAGACTAGGGAGATATGTCTGGGAGGTATGACACGACAGTGGCAATGTAAGTTTCTATTTTGGAGCTAATAGACAGATGTGGTTTGATATCTGCAATTCATAGCCCGCTGTAATTGGTTTTAGTACGAGTAAGCTTTTATTGTGGAGCTAACAGGTAGAATTGGTTTGATATCTGCAATTCTTAGCCTGCTGAAATAAATCTCAGTGTGGTGTGTTTTCAGATCTAGTATTTGATGCTTCTGTTTTGGATAGGAGTTTCAGTTTTAGGCTACATTGGGTTTATAGGAGTGCAAGTTTGAATACCATGATAAATTTAACATGATATTAGGGTGGCAGATCTGAGATATTCCAGGTTTTGTGAATGGATAGGCTGCTATGTGTAAGAGGGTGCTGCTAGAGCATTTAAATGGGTGTAATGCCCTTGCTTCAGTGATTGAGGTGATTTAGACCTGTGAGAGGTTGTACGATGTGATGCCTTAAGTGCTTCAGTGATTGAAGAGAACTTTGACTTGGGTTGACTGCAGGTCTGTTGACTGAAGTTTGACCACTGTTTTCTCTCCTTTGACTGAGCCTTTTTGGGACTGTTTTGAGTGAGGTTGGACCAGCAAAGGAGGCCAAGTTGTTTGACTGTTGACTTGTGGACTGGTTAGGGCATCTCTTGCTGCTGTTGACTTTGACAGAAATTGCAGATTTGACTTTGAAGCTCATCTTTAGTAGATTGGTTGGTTGGTCTCTTGGAAAGTCAAAGGATTGACTTTGACTCTTTATTGTTGAATTGGAAAATTGTATCTCTTTGCTGAACATTTGATGACAATCTAATAGAAGAAGAATTTGGAAAGGGTTTTCCCCCTTGTGGGGTTTTCCCCTGGTCTTTGACCAAATCTTGTGTCTCCTTGTCTCATGTTCTTGGCTGTCTTCTATTGCATTTGAATTACTGTTCTATCTACAATTGCCCATTGTCATGGAAAGATTAAATTTATTTATTAGTTATTGTTAATTGAAAAAAGAATTGGGCTAAGTGATTGTACTAAGCATAGAACAGTGGAAAATTAACAATGAAATGAGCAGTGAAGAGTTGAGTAGAACTTTCAAATTGTGGAAGGTTCAAACCAATCTGACTTAAGTTTTTGCAAAACTTTTTGGCAATGGCTTCTAGGATCTGGGAAATGATAAGATTCAACATAAGAGGATCTTTACTTCTCATTCTGATTTCGTTTTTGGTTAGCTGTTAAATAATTCAAGGTCTTTTATAATTTGGATGAGGATAAGACATCCTTTTATCCTGGATTTTATTTCTGGAAACCTCATCTTTTGATACTTTTAATGATATGTTGGTTGATACTTTTGATCCATCCATTACAATATCTCTCTTCATTAATTATTAATTATTATTATTTATTGGCGCATGTGTGTATGTTTATTATATTTCCTTCCTCTTCAAAAATGCTTTGTCCTCAAAGCATATTTATGAAAAGGATTTACATTTTTGCTTTGGGTTGTAATGTTTTCACATGATTCTTTATTCTTGATGCTGTTGTGGTTGATGATACAAGATGATATGAGTTGTGAAGAGTTGAGTAGAACTGTCAAATTGTGGAAGGGTCAAATCACTCTAACTCAATTTTTTGCAAAACTGTCTGGCAATTACTTCTAGGATTTGGGAAATGATAAGATTCCACACTTGATCTTTTCTTAAACATAAGAGGATCTTTACTTCTCATTCTGATTTCGTTATTGGTTAGCTGTTAAATAATACAAGGTCTTTTATAATTTGGATGAGGATAAGGCATCCTTGTATCATGTTTTTTTATTTTATTTTTGGAAGCCTCATCTTTTGACACTTTAATGATATGCTGGTTGATACTTTTCATCCATTCATTACGATGTCTCTTTTCATTATATACATGTATGTATGTTTATTATGTTGCCTTCCCTTTTTAAAATGATTCATTCTCAAAGCATATTTATGGAAAGGCTTTACATTTTTTCTCTGGCTTGTAATGTCTTCGCATGATTATTTATTCTTGGTCCTGACATGGTTGATGATACAAGAAGATAGTTACGAAGAGTTGAGCAGAACTAAATCAATTCTTGCAAAACTGTGCGGCAGTGACTTCTGTGATTTGGGAAATGATAAGATTCCACACTTGATCTTTTCTTCAATATAACTGGATTTATACTTATTTTTTCATATTGATTTCTTTTTTGGTTAGCTGCTAAATAATTCAAGGATTTTTATAATTTAGATGACGAGAAGGGATCCCTGTATTCTGCATAAAACCTTGTATTTTGATACTTTTAATGATATATTGGTTGATATTTTTGATCCATTCATTAGGATTTGTCTGTTCATTAATTATTATTATTATTTATTGGGGTGTGTGTGTATAGATATGTTTATTACATTTCCCTCCCCTTTGAAAATGCTTTGTCCTCAAAGCATATTTATGGAAAGGATTTACTTTTTAGCTCTGGATTATAAGTATTTGCATGATTCTTTTTTCTTGCTTCTGTCATGGTTAACGATACGGGATGATATGAGTTACAAAGAGTTGAGTAGGATGTCAAATTGTGGAAGGGTTAGACCATCCTAACTCATTTTTTGCAAAACTGTGTGGCGATGACTTCTCTGATTTGGGAAATGATAAGATTCCGCTCTTGATATTTTCTTCAATATATAACAATTTCATTTTTGGTTAGCTTGTTAGATACTACAAGGACTTTTATAATTTGGATGGCGATAAGGCATCCTTGTTCTTGTGTTTTATTTTTGGAAACCTTGTCTCTTGATGATATATTGGTTGAAAAGATTTTGTTTGGAATTGTATGGCTTCCTTTTTTCATGGTCTAGGTTTTTACAGTTGATGACTTCTCTATTTCAAAGGTCAGTCATTGTTACTTTGTCAGTCAATCATTCCTTGCTGGTAAGTTTCTTTAGTGCTTCTTATTGCGTCTTCCTTTCACTTTTTAAATTCCTATTCTGTGTGATCAAGTTTTGACTATGATTCTGGCAGCCAAAAGTTTATTTGTTTTTATCTATGATAACTTTGTCAAATTATTTTTGTATCTTTTGCACTTCTAATTATCTTGAGGATCACGTTTGAGATATCTTTAATATCTTTTAATGTTACTGAATCTGACTCCATTCTAATGTCTTGTAATGCTATCTTTTCCTTCTTCTATTCCTCCAAGGTGAATAAAAAATTGTCACTTTTATCACTCCATAAGGATGTAACAATGAATTGTGAGACAAAAGTATGTTTACCAATGTTCAATTGTGAATTGTGTATGTCATATTGCTTTTCATCCCACAAGTCTATTGGTTAGTGAATTCCGCACTAACATAATTATTATGCTCAATAGGAGCTGTTGTCGCACAGAATGTCTAGGCACCGCAACAACGGCTCAGATCCGGAGTTGTCACCCTGATCCCCAATCTCTCCGTTTAAGTTGTCTCCCTACAACAAGCTAAGGGGGGTAGACTCTACGAAAATGGAATGAAGGAGAACTAGTCGGAAACTAGCCAGTTCGGGAGACACAATGAAGCGACCAAGTACTTGATTTAGATTTAGCAAGATTTATAAGATTTGATTAGATTTTAAACAATTGATGCTAGTGCCTTATGGAGTCAACTATCTTGCTAGGAAATTTAGGACCAAGTGCATGATGGACAATTGCTGCTAAGGAAAATGTTATTATGATGAAAAGAGATGCAAGATGCGATTAGCAAAGGGATGAGTGAGTAGTCTTGAGGTAAGATCGTTTAAGACTCAAGTACTTAGTATTGATTAACTTTATGACAAGAGTATTTAATGAAATGAAGAGACAATCTTATACAAGACAAAGTGCCAAATATCTCAAGTGCCAATAGGATACACGATGACCACAAGATATATGCTCTTAAAGAAAGATCACTAATATGCCAAAAAATTATAATAACCACAAGCCAATAATGATATTAATGTCAAGAAAGAGAACTAGAGCATTTATCCAATTTATGCTTCAATGACAATTACTTGAAAATTCCAAAACTACTTAAGAGATATTCAAATAGCCCAAGTTTTCTATTAGATCCAAATCGAATGCAAGCCTTTTCAATGATACTTAGCTCAATAGATTTCAAAATATTTACCATTCACCAAACAAGAAAACCTTTGGGCAATTTAAAATATTAGACTTATCTGTTCCAAGTGTGTGAAATGAATTTCCTTTAGGCAATGAGCTTGTGTGTATGTGATTCAGAAACTCAGAAAATAGGAGTTTAAACTTGGATTTTATTGCCAATAATTGTACCAAAAATTTGTTGACCTGAACTTATGCAAACAGTCATCCAAAAGCACTTATTTTCAAAGATTAGATTTAGGACAACAACAAATTCTCTAATGACAACAGTAAAATTAAAATGCCAAACTAAGCCAAACATGTCAAACAAATTCTGAATTGTGTTATGAACTCAAATCACTTGAAATTTCAGAATTTGATCTATGGCAGCCAATATGTTTCAGTGATAAAAAGAGAAGCAAAAAAGACTTTATGACAGCAGGGAAATGCTTGCTGCAATCAAGAAGATCACCCTTCTAGATTCTTATGACAGTTACTTCCACAACGATATTAAAACTCCTAACTTTCAGAGAATTGTTTTTTAGGACAGCAGTGAATTGTTTAGGACAACAACAAACAAATGTTATGACAACAACAATATGACAATGAAAACAGTAAGCTATCAATGCTATCTTTATACCAAAAATTTTCCAAACTTGCCCACATGAATTATCAAAAAATTTCAGCCTGTTATGATGTGATTTCCAGAATTATATCAGATCTGATATACTTATTACAGTCAACAATTAAAATATGAAATAGGCTTAATGATGGATTCCCAACTCAAGAAATTAATTCCTTAATGTATTAGACAACTTAGGAACTGATTTTAGGCTAACCCACATGAAATTTTGCCACCATTAGAAAGGTATATGATTGCTGTAGCAAACAGTGAGGAAAAAGAGGGTTTAGAGATCAAACCCTTAGGCCCTAGGCCTTGAAGATCACTTGCCCAAGTTGCCAAAAAAATTCCAATACCTGAAACACAAATTTTTACCAATTTTTCTGCAAAAAATCACCAATGATCAGCTTCAGAAAATTAAATATTCAGATCAGAAATGGAGCAAGGGGAATCTAGGGCCAATGAGGGCTAGCACTAGGCCCAATAGGGCTAGAGTTGGGCTAGGAGAAGGCAGATCTGGGCTTAGGAGCCCCAAAACTTGAAACTCTTTTTTTGAAAAAAAATTATTTTGCTTAAGATATTCAAATTTGTTGCAAAATCTTTAATGGCTGCCCCTGCAAAAATATTTGGGACAAGATCTTGCCCTCTAGGGCCTAGATCTATCTTGAAACCCCCAGATCTTCTTGAAAAAATCTCAGATCTAAAAATTTCCTTGGATAATTTTTCAGATCTATTCTTGCAAACAATCTTTGAGCCCAGATCTTGCCCCCCAAGGTCTAGATCTGGCTCAGATCTGAAGATTTCCTTGGTTGATTTCTCAGATCTATTCTTGCAAACAGTCTTTGAGCCCAGATCTTGCCCCCCAAGGTCTAGATCTGGCTCAGATCTGAAGATTTTCTTGGTTGATTTCTCAAATCTATTCCTGCACAAGTGAAAAAAGAAAAACTCAATACCCAATATGTACAAAAATAGAGAAAATCCCAAAAACCCAAGTGTTAAAATTGAAAATTATGTTATAAAATTTCAAATCTATACAAATAAATAACAAATCTATACAAATAATTTACATATCTATCCAAATAATTTATAGGTCTATCATATTTGAGGAGTATGAGTCCAACTCCGCTCCCAGATCTAATAATCTAAGGCTCTTAATAGTCAGATCTATCAAATTTTTCACAAAAAATTAGATTTTTTAAATTTTAAAAAGAGGTGCTAAATCGAAACCCTCTGTGTATCACCAACAAAATCTTATGATAAGCTCGAAGCTAATTTAGCTGGGCTCTTTAGAAAACACAAATCGGGAGTTGGCTAGTCCAACTGAAAACTTCCCCTAACGTCCGAGGATCTAAAATCAAGATTTCCCTGCAAAACTCAATCCAGCCATAAAAAATAGAGCGAAAAAATAATAATAAAATTCAGACAAATAGAGATACCTGCTATTACGTTCAAAATTTAAATTATTATTCAAACCCCAATGACTGAGCAAGATACTTGTACTAAAATTACTCTCTAGAAACTATTATCAATGGCTTTAGAAAAATTTATGCATGAAAACAACACATCTTACAGTATTCCCATGAAGAGTAACACCAATAGAATTTAACCCCAAAGTCTTTCTTTATTATCCAGAAAAAAGATTACACCAAAGCTTCTTGCTAAGCACACGATCAAAAGATCGGATGGATCAACTGACAAATGACTTCCTATTTAAAGATAAATCCTCCAACGGCTAGTTCGAGTGATCCTCGTCAAAACAATCTCGATCGTTGATGAAGATTAAAATTTCTTTTAATCTCATCTGTCGAAATATTTAAATATTTGGGGAAATTCGAAATTTTTAATTAAATGCATTTTAATTAATTCAAAAATAGAAATTTGAGTTAATTTTCCCAAAAAATTGACTTTGACTTAATCCCCAGGGATCAAAGGTTTAAAATTTAGCAAAATAATTAATTTACCTTAGTCCTGGGACCTTTTAAAATTTAATTTTTTAGGACCGATGAATTTTGCCTTTGGAGAATTTAAATTTACCTAGGACCTAGAATTAATTAAATTTCTGGCTTAGGATTTTAATTAATTTTTGGCCAGAAAATTTAATTAATTAACCTATGAGGGGATAAATTATTTTTCCAACCCTTAAGACACTTTACATCATGATTTTTATATTTTTTTACATTATAAGGGGGAAAACCCATTTGCAATAAACCCTCATAGACTACCCATTTCTACGACACAAATATAATCCAGCAGACCAAACAATCTGTAATAAAATAACCTAACCAAATAGTTAGGATTATTCCCAAATTATTTTTACATAGACTCGATCTAGAACACTGGAAATCGCCTAAGATCCTAGTGACAAAATCCATTCCAGCTTTGGGGTAAGACTGGAGGAAAACTCTGCCGACCATCTGAGAATGGATCAGTGAGACAAAAAACCTCCCAGAATGAAAATCGTCACTAGAAAAGTAGGTTTACCTAGGTCGTTACATAAATGACACGGATCTTGTTGCCAGTCTAAGCTGCAAATACCACAGTGATGCAGCCTAAGCCACATATACCCACAGTATGCAAATAAGATTGCATGTCACACTATGTGTGTCCCAAGAATTCCAAAATTCCTTACTTGGGGAAACCTTCCATAACCCAAGGTTTAACTCTCTTTAATTAAACTCTATTAAGCAGAAATACAACATCTGATGAAAAACCCACTTTATCAAAGTTTAAGTCTTTAAGCGGAAATATATTCGGTTCTCTCTTAACCCTTATAGCTCAACCCTTCGGTTAATTTTATTCCCGCGCATGTCAACCACACCATGGTCTTCAGACTTTGGTTAAAACCCAAACTTAACCCTTAATTCATTAATTCCACTTATTTCTATTATAATTCTCGTATAATAGAAATATCTCACAAACCGCGCTTAACCTTACCTTTCCGTCATTCATAAACCTTTGCAGGGATACGGATGCTCCCTCAGCGTGTTCAATCCCCGCTAAAGCTAATCGCGTGAAATTTCTAAAGACCGCTTACCCCCTTTAAGGTGCGCGAGAAACTGCTTACCCTTTGCGAATACCGCTCCGTCCTTCCGCTATCACGAGGGTTTAATCTCCGCCGTTCATCTTCTAGACTTTATTCTGCGTGACTTAATCTTCATCATCTATCTCCTTTGCTCTCATTCGTTGATCTGATTGATCCAACGACCCCTGTGCACTGCTACCTTCTTTTGTTTCTTATCGTGTAACAACCCATTCAGCTTCCTGCCTGTGTATTTGCTCCTGCCTTACAGTTTTTACTTGTTCCGATCTCGATCTCTGCTCGCGCTTGTACACTTCCTTCGTAAACCTTTAGGTTTTAAGAACCTTACGATTATACTTCACTGCGAAGGTTCTCTTCAATATTGTCTGTGCGCAACCACGTAACACACTTTTCTGCACTTCTTCTCTGGTTCTGCACACCTGCAACCTATGTTACGCAAAATTACTCTAGTCACACACACAGTTATAATTCACTTACTCAATACACATCACATGAACTCAGAATCGAGTTATCTGTATTAATAAACAAATATTTACACAGTGAATTCCTTCTCGGCCTGATCTTCTATATCAGTGGCCTTTCTTCTCCTACCCGTAGGCTTACAATCTGACTGACTGACTACCTGACTCACTAACTACTTCTCTAACTACTGACTCTCTATGCCTTTTAGGCTTACATTTATACAAAAGGTTCTGTTGAACTAATTTTGGTTCAGATCCTTAATCTGCTGAACTAAATCTTGAATATCCTCTAAGTCCACTTTTAACTCCAGTTAATCCCTAAGAATCCTCTCTAGTTCCTCGAATCATGAGACCAATAAGAGTTACAATTGATTTCCAACTCTCTCAATTCCCACTAATCACTCATGTTTTTCTACATTTAAGAGCATTTACAACTATCCTCACAATATCTAATTTATTCCTTTTCTAATCACTCAAAACATTAATGATTACATACATAGGAATCCAACTTCGTTGAAAACACAAGACCCCCTAAGTCAACTAAAACATAATGAAATTGTTGAGCTGTATGGTCCTGCATCAGATTTGCTGAGATTATTTACATTATACATATGTAGAAAGGGTTTACATAACATCTTGGAAGTCAAGCTGATGATGATAGCTGGACGGCACAGACACATCGATCAAGTACTATCCCTTTTGCGAAAAAAGGGGGTGTACTGCTATGGGTCGTTGACACATAGTGGTCAACAGGAGCAATAGAAATAGTAATATCTTCCTTACAAATGTCCCTTTGATTCTAAGTAGCATTGGGACATATTTTTTGAGATTCTATATAATCTTCCTTTTTCCTTATTATTAGAATCTATTTTATTTTCATTGAAAATTTATGTTAAATGATACTTCGATTATGAAGCTTATATGTCCCTTTGACAATTAATTTGGTATGCAAGTGCAATTTTCATGAAGTTTTATAAGCTTCAATCAACGATTTAATCCACTTTAAATAGATGGGATGATTTCTTCCCACTGTATCTATGGATTTATAGATATAAAAATAACCTTTTTTCTTTATTTTATTAATATATATTATTTTTTGTTGTTTCCTTGCGTAAAATGCTCGACCTTAATTTTTCTAATCCACTTGATTAGTTGATGTCACAATGGTCATGTAACTTTGGAGGTCCATTTGATTTGGATTATATCTTGTTTTGATTTTATTTCTCCTTTTCATACACTTAAATGCTTTACGCTGATAACCTTTTTTTTCGATGAAAATATCTTTATTTTCTATATGAGGAATATACATGTTTCAGTCTTGGAGGGATTGCTCAAACAAGGCTCGAAGCCATTACAAGAAATACCCATTATGAGATTAACATGCTACATGTAGGAATTGAACTTGGGTGGGGAGGATAACAACATCTCTCCCAACTACTCGAGCTAAACCCAATTGATTCTTATAAGGCAGACATGGGGGTGGGAATTGATCCACTTGTGTGCACGAGTTACAAGACCATTTAATATAATCTCTCTTGGTGCAACCACACAATTGACCACTATCTTAATGTGTACCCATGGCTCCAGGCTAGGCTTTCATGAGAATTGAACCTTGTCCAATGATGAAAAACTCCTCATTTTCCACCATTGGATCCAACCCCATTGGGCATATGTTGATAACCTTATCCCAATTTAAGGTTACAATTGTGAAATTAAGAATTGATTAGAAGGGATGGATTAACAATCTAAATGTTATTTTGTCCAACTGTCGTGTTTGCTTAAACTAGTGCTATTATTTTAATACTTTGTCTTGTTGTATATCTTCACTTCCAGTAGTAAATTTATGGTGACCACAGATACAACAATTGGTAACAGGACAAAAAATCCATTCAATGTGATTAAGCTAACGTAGTAAATCAGGGCACGATAACGATATAATATTCAAGCTTAAGATTGATGCCTTTCTGGGATGTCATGTTATAATGTGAATTTAGGATTATTTGTTGCACTTATTTTTGTTTTCAGCCTATTATAACCTTCGCCCATGAATCTTTGTTGTGCATTCCTCAACTAATATTGTGATCGCACTATTTTCGATTTTGAGGATGACTTATTCCTACATTATGATTGATCTATCAATGATATGGCTGTGGTAACTTATGATTGGGTGATTATCCACAACTTAGATGGTGGCTATCACACCAATTTTTGCTGGCTAATGTGCGACCTCTCTATTTGGTGATATTGTCTGGGGTATTTGATATGCATACTGTTGATTTTATCGATCCTCCTTCAAGGCGGTGATGCTCATTGTTGTCTATACCAATGTTCCATGGGGATAGGGTGATGCTTGGGGAAACATTTACCCATGTCCCCCTTTTGGGGAAACTCGAGGAAACATTGTGGGAAACGTTTCTCCAAAGTAGGGGATGCGTTTCCCCAAAAAGGGTGCTTCTGAGCATACCCCTTCAATTTGTTTAATAAAGCTCAAATTAAAAAATATAACAAAAAGAAAAAAAAATTAAAATAAAGCACTACTCATTTTACTTTTATTTACCCTCACTGCTTCTCATTTGACCGTTAAACATTGTAATTTCTCATGGTCATGAGCACACTCCCCACCACACTGTTGATGTATGGACAAATATAGATATAAATAATGTAAATATAAATATTAATAACATATCATAAATAATGATTAATTAGTAATTAGTTAATGAAGAGGTATGTCCCTAAAGGACATGACCATTCATAAAGGGACACCTACATAGGGTATATAAGCTTGGCCCTCACTCTCATTTGTAACATCATATTTTCATTCATACATTTTAATATATATTCTTGTATCTTCAATGGAGATCTACATATTCCAAGTCTTTTGGAATGGTTAACCTGCTATAATGAACTTTGTTCGTTACATTGGTATCAAAGTTGTTCGATCCTCTGGCCGCTCAACCACTGCTCAAAATCGTGTTCTCCGATCCAGGTCTTTGGCTATCGAAAATCACCAACTTTGTTGCCGTTGAAGCGGTTTCACTACAAGATTTTGGAGTTTTTCCATTTTCGCTATCAAGCCCTTGGCCATTAAAAAAAAAACTTGAAAAGGAAAAAAATATTTTAAATATAAAAATAAAAAAGATAAAAAACATATATTACAATAATAATTATCTTTTTTATTATAAAAAAATAGAAAAGAGAAATAAAAGAAATAAAATCATTAAAAAAATTAAAAATTAAAAGAAAAGGTTATATAAAAGAAAGTATGTATGTATATATATATATATATATTATATATATTATATATATATATAATCGTTGACTGGCTCACCATCGTCGACGAATGGCCAACCACTGCCGGAGCCGTTAGGGCCGATTCTGTATGTCGCCACCAGATCATTTTCCTGCACTGTTGCCAAACCAAGCCGTCCATCCCCGTTCAGTCATCTGCCGACAGACCGTTCAATGCTGCCACTCGTGACCTCCAACCTAGACCTGCAGCTTCCGATGTCCATCGAAAACCCATCCACTGACGCCGTTCGATAGGCCGTCCACGGGCCACCATGGCCGGCTGTTCGTTGCAGCCAAAAAAGCATCGTCTCTATCACCGCTATGACACCCCTGTCAAGCCTTCGTACATTGTTGTTCGACCAATTCACTTGCAACGACTTCTCTCACACCGACCGTAGCCCACACACAACCACAACCCACATGAGGCCACTCGATCGATCCACGACCACCTTACCTGCGTAGCCTTGCACCTGCCAATATTGTCTTAAATTAGTACACTACAAAGAATGCGTATAGTTTACAAACTCATGATCCTATGAATTTTAAAATGTTTCGTTCTTGTGATTTTAAAGAAATTTGTGGGGAGTGTCAAATTTGACCAACAACCATTCGATTCACCATTCGAATCACCATACCCCAATTTGTCTGGTTGCATCCGTTCTATGTACACCTCCTGTTAAAATAATCCATAATTAATTTTTGTGAATGTGGTTATTCAGATACAACAAGAAGCTTAATTAAAGTAAAATATATACCCAACAAGGTTAATTACATAAGGAAGCACATTATTATATGATACTAATTTGAGTGAACCTGGAATTTTATTTAAGGATTATTGAAGTTATAAAAAAAAGGATTATAAAGAATTACAAGATATATATATATATATATATATATATATATATATATATATATATGAAAACAAATTCGGAAATATAAAGAGAAAAATACAAGGAGAAGATTATATTAAAAAACAAAAGTTAATTGGTACTTTTATAGAGTGAAGAAAAAAAGGGATTTAAAAAAAAAGTCAAGTTATAGAACAAAAGAGAAATACAAGGTATATACATAAATAAGTACAAAGGGAGTATTATTATAGAAGGAAATAATAGATTATTATTTTTTCAAAGAGTTAAAAAGGATTATTCTATTTGATATTTAGTGTAATTTTATAAACCAAGGAAAAAAGGGGGGATACTTTGAAACCCTAAGCTCAATTTGACTAAGCAAAATGGAATCAATCACTGATGAGAAAGAAACCGAGTCTAATTCAGAAATGAAAGAGGGAAGATTTCCTAAAACTTTTAATATATGTGTCAGTGCACTGTTTAAAATCAAAGGATCACTTGCGGGAAATGATGTTATCATCTCTATTGATTTTACTCAAAATAATAATTATGTTAGTACTAAATGTACTAACCAATTAGCGATTTTTGAATCAAATATAATTGAAACGAATTTTGTTGACACAAGTGACAAACAATATGACATAAGCAATCTACAACTAAGTATTGGAGACTATACTTTTGTCTCGCAATTCACCGTTAAAACCTTATTTTGCGACAATAGTGATATAATTCTAGGTTCTCCCTAGATCAAATCACTAAGATATTTTATCCTAAATAGGAAGAAGTGTTTTACATTTTCATACAAAAAGAAAAATATAACATTACAGGATGTTACAGTGAAGCCAGATTCCTAACACCAGAAGACATACAAGATATCTCAAAAGTAATATCTCAAGAAAGTAAAAAGGTAATACAAAATATGCAAAGGGAAATTGACAAAATCACTGCTAACAAAAATGAAGCTACCCGCCTCAAGGACCAAAACGAGAAATTATTGACATAAATTAAGAAACTTAAAAATGATAAGAAATACTTGAAAAACAAACTAGAAGAATTTATCACGAAAGAAGTGTTGAAGTATTTAGTCCAAGTTGATGAAAAAGTAATGAATACTGAGCCAGTCAATATCAAAACTCAAGAAGATAACAATCCAGTTGAAGGGAAAACATATGCAAAAGTTGCAATTCAAGTGATGGAAATTCTAAGTGACGATTCAGTAACCAACTCAACATCGACAACTAGGGTAAATCATGAAATTGCTAAACAAATGATAAGGGAAAATCAAATCGCCAGTACTCCTTATCGACATCCGAATCATAAGAGTAGACAACTAAGTTAGTCTACATATTTGAACCATTCAGAACAGAAACAACAGATTTATGTTCCAAGGAATACTGAAGTTTGCAGAATCCAGTCCTATGATAACAATTCATTACAAATTTCCAGTAATCAAAAGATTCCACAAAAGATTAATTTAGGATGGTCTGATCCCTTCTCAGTGCAACAATTTTGTTTATCACTTAGAGGATCATATCAACTTGTATCAACGAAGATAACAGTTCCGAGACGAGAAGACATTGGAAACAGAAAAAGGCAATGTTATGAATAAATTATAGATATAATTAATGTAAATATATATAATAATAACACATCATAAATAATGATTAATTAGTAATTAGTTAATGAAGAGGCATGTCCCTAAAGGACATGACCGTTCATAAAAGGACACTTGCATAGGTTATATAAGCAAGCCCTCACGCTCATTTGTTTATCATATTCTCATCCTTAAATTTTAATATATATTCTTGTATCTTCAATGGAGATCTACATATTCCAAGTCTTTTGGAATGTTTAAACTGCTATAACGAACTTTGTTTGATACAACTTTGTAGCCCAAGAATGGTTGAACACGAGCACACTTGAACTGACACTCCTTCCTTAGTACTCATCTATGACCCTCTGTAGCTTGAGCACAATCGAGTTTCACACATTGGCCCAAACATACTCATTCAATAGTCTGTGTGAGCAGTAGCACATTGTTGAGGCTGTGTGAGGGTTTCCTTAGCCATCCATGAAGCTTGCATGAGGTTTCCCTCAGTCACCCACAAAGCCCACATGAGGTTTCCCTCAGCCGTTAAGTGTTTGTTGGTTTATTTATTTGCCCAGCAAATTTTTTTAACAGCCAACTGAGTTGCCTATTGAGTTCTCATAGCCACCTTTGCGTAATTTTTGTTAGCCACCAAGGGTTTTAACTTTCTTAGTCATTGGAGCGATTGGGCAAGTTGGTGAAGTGATTGGGCAAGTGAACTTGTTGGAGGCTACAATAGTCATTTAACATCGTAATTGGTACAATTGTAGAGTAGTCTGAGTTCCTCCAACAAATTTCTTCATCTTGCAGTGGTGAGGTAAGGGTCAAAACTCTTTTTCTCAAATCTGAAATGAATTTTTTTGCTGTTTTTTATTTTTATTTTTAGCTTTTTATCTCCTTTTCTCATTTTCAAAATTTCAACCTTATAACTGAGTATTTGGGCATGCAGTGAACGATGTAAAATTAAAATTTTTATCATAAACCCTTCTTGTAAGTCACCAAAAATAAAAAAATATGCCCATAAAAGCTAAACCCAAAAACATGAGTGATTACAACAATAGTAGTAGTGCCACTAAGACTGATAGCGATTATGATACCCAAACAGGAGGTCATGTCGGGAGTGGGACAGAGGTTGGAAATGTGACTGGGAATACCTCATCAACATTGAATGAAACTGAAGGCTGTGCGGCTGCTAATCCATCCCCACCAAAAGCATTGGCAGAATATGCAAAGGGCTAAAAAAACCAATTTTGCAATGTGCTACCAAAGTGCTTGGCCCTTAACAAACAAAAAACAAGGAAGAAAAAGAGGTGGGTCATGCCATTGAATATGCAATGTTTGTGGCCATCCTTCAGTTTAGAGTTATACTTGGGTCAGGATGCATCTTTTGGGTGTAGGTGGCAAAGGGGACAGAGGTTGGAAATGCGACTGGGAATACCTCATCAACATTGAATGAAATCCAAGGCAGTGCTGCTGCTAATCCATCCTCGCCAAAGGCATTGGAAGAATATGCAAAGGGCTAAAAAAAATCTAATTTTGTTATGTGCTACCAAAGTGGTTGGCCCCTTAACCAACAGAAAACAAGGAAGAAAAAGAGGTGGGTCACGCCATTGGACATGCAAGGCCATCCTTCAATTGAGAGTTATAGTTGTGTCAGGTTGCATCTTTTGGGTGTAGGTGACAAAGGGGTTAATGTATGTCCAAAATTAACCTCCATACAAGGATTAGGGCTTTTAAGGATGCAAATGACAAAAGATGCTAATGGCACCTTCTCTAGCCAAAATGTCATGTCCCAAGCTTATAAAAATGTGGAAGAACTACATGCTTCAAGATAAAATCAAAAGGAAAGAAATCATCCATGGGCCATATGCCTCCACTATCTGTTGAAAAGGAATACCAAGGACAAGTGTTCCTAAGGCTTGGTGTGTAGCCTAGGAAAGAGTGTCCTATTGTGACCCCCTTTATTTAACTTTATGAGAGATAAAGTTAATGAGACTTTAAAAGAGATAAAGTCAAAGTGACTTTATAAGACATTAAAGTCATAAAGTGACTTTTATAAAACATAAAGTCATAAAGTGGCTTTTATAAAACATAAAGTCATAAAGTACCTTTTGATTAATTAATGAAAGGGGACTAAGGGGAAAATGTGTCTCATGGGTCAATGAGAGATTAGATCTCCACCCTATATCTAAATGGCTAAGATTAAATCTCAGCCATTAGATCTCAGGGTTAGGTCTCTCTTCTTAATGAGAGAACAAAAGAGAAAAGAAAAAGCCTTAAAGGCACCATTTGAACACTTTCTTAATGAGATTTGGAGACAAGGAGCAAAGGAGGCTGAGAGGAGAAAGTACAATAGAGGAAGGAGGGTACAACAGGTACAGCAACAAGGTTACATGCATGAGTTCCAAGGCAAAGGTTCAACAGACTGACATGAATTTTGAAGAGAAAAATTTAGTGCGTTAATTGCTGCTGCCTGAGCACAGATTTTGAGGCAGCTAGGGCCGATTTTCAATGGATGTCTGGATGGACTTATTGCTGTCAGACGGGCTGCATTAATTCCTGTCAGAGCAATGCAATTTTTGAGGAGGCAGGCACATAATTCAAGGTACTCTGATAGGGCATTTATTTCAGCCTGTCAATGCCACCAGACTAGCATGAAAATGGAGGGAGGAGTGTGATTTTCAAGGGAAGTTTTGCTCGGAAATGTGTGCAGCTGGCATGAATTTGGGAGGTGTCAGACAACAAATTTTGAGCACATTTGGGTACAGAAAATGAGGCTGACAGACACATAATTCAAGGAGTCTGCTACAACAAGGAAATCAAGGAAATTTAGGCATGATTTCCTATGAGATAAGTCTGCATTAATAGCTTTAATAAATGCTGTAATAATTTCTGTCTGAAATAAAAATCTCTCTCACTGATTTTCCCTTCGGGGTTTTTCCAGGGTCTTTGGACCAAAAATCAACTGTAAAATTTGTGTGACTATTGTATTTATTCTCAGCAAAAGTGAAAGAGTAGAGTAGGTTTAAGTATTTTGTATTTTGAAATATATTCATGTTTATGATAGCAGCATAAATCATGTGGGTTGTGCATTAAACTCGATGTGATTTTACCTAAAACTTAAAACTGGTTTGGGCCTACAAAATTTCTACATTATCTCCTCTTGGGAGTAGGGTCCCTTCATCCAAACATAGGGGTTCTTGTTCTTGTGTAATGGGACCAATTGTTGCAGGGATGTATAGTAAGGTGAACTCTGATGATATAGATGATGCCATTGGCAAATTTCTATTTGCCAAATGGCATTCCTTTCCAAGTTAGTCACTCTCCTTATTATAAGGAGATGGTCAATGCAATTGCAGCACTGGGACTCTCATATGTCTCCTTAGGTGAACATAAGTTTAGGATAAAGGCAAATAGGAAATATTAATGTGCAAAAAGAGAGGACGAGGTAGTTATGGGTGAGGGAAGGTTGTTTTATTGTCATGGATGGGTGGACAAGCATTGCCAAAAGTCCACTTATGAATACCATAGTTACTTGTTGAGAGGGGCCATTCTTCCTAGAGCTATTGATTGTTTTGGAAAGTGCAAAGATGCAACTTTCCAATTTGAACTTCTTCAAGATGCTATAGAGAAGGTCGGGCCTACCAATGTTGTACATGTTGTGACAAATGCAACAACAATGTGTAGATTAGTTGGATTATTGATTTAGAGTAAATATAGGCATATTTTTGGACCCCTTGTGTGCATGCAATCAACAATGCATTGAAACACATTCCCAAACTTGAGTGGGTATAAATCTTGGTAACAACTGTAAGAAATGTGCAGATGTTTATTCGTTGCGACCACACGTCCTTAGTCATGTATAGGTCTCACTTGAGCAACGTTGGGCAGGTACTTCTGCACAGGCCTAAGTGTCTAGGCATGCAAAAGTTTCCCACAAGATCCCCCTAGGATAATTGCTCTAGGTTGAACAAGTTGCTTTGTAACTTAGGAAAAACACATTAGTGTTATGTTGGCTCATTGAGCTAAAGTAAACTTAGGAAAAGTAAAGTAAATTACTTTATTAACTTTGTTTTAATTTCATCCTTTGATCTCAAGTGAAGCGAGATTTAATCTTGGTCATTAGTCATTTAGAGATTAGGGTTAGGTATTTAACTCAATGTAAATTTATAAAAGCAACGCCAGGGAGAGGGAGAAGACACACCATACAACGACACTAGCATAAGGAGGAGTGTGATACTCCAAAGTGTTGGGTTCAAGGAAGTATATGAGGGAGGTTGGAGATCCAGATTTGCCAAAGAGATCGAGCATCGATCTAGGGCAAATTTGCCAGATCAGATCCAAGGCATTTGTATTTTTGTGTTTTCTTAGTTGAGTAATTTTCTCAAGACGGGAGACCAAGTAAGTTGTGAGGTTATTTTAATGAAAAACTATGATTGGGCATAATTTGTTTGTGTCATTGTGATCGAGATTTGTATATTTGTTTCCACTGAATTTTATTGTGTTACAAACCTAGTTGTGCATTTAAATCTGTCAGGGCAGGCTTGGGTAACTCCATGAATGAATGCATTTCATTACGATAAATTATTGATACATACATCGAGAGGGAGACTCTTGGAATCTATATTCCAGTGTCTCTTCACCTTCTCATTTGTGTATTTACAATATTTACAATAATTTCCTAATCCCTAAAGATTAGGTGTCAACATTCCCCCCTTAATTTGAAGGGATGTTGGTGAGTCCAAGCATCATTTTGAATTTTTCAAACTTTTCTCTTCCAAGTTCTTTGGTGAAGATGTCTGTAATCTGCTCGTTTGTGGAACAATGGTGTAGGTGAATAGTCTTGGCCTCAACATGATGTTGAATCAGATGATACTTTGTATTGATATGCTTGGTTTGATCATGGAACTTTGGGTTCTTGGCCAACTTTATTACAAAAGTATTGTTAATCAAAAGAGGAGAATAATGCACTTGTTTCTCCTGCAAACCTTCAAGAATTTTTCTAAGCTACACAATTTCCTTCACTACTTCTGCAGTTGCCACATATTCTGCCTTTGTTGTGAAATCTTCTGGAATTGATTGTTTGTGTGAGCTCTAGGAGACAACTCCCGATCCAAGACTCATAACATAACCTGAAGTAGATACTCCATTTTCTTTATCTCCATCAAAATCTGAATCAGCGTATCCAATCAAGTTGAAGTCATCCACTTGTGTATACCAACAAAAAATGAACCTGGAGAGGATTCCAACAACAAATGAAGTGTGTGGTTTGGTAGTAGTCAGGGAGTTAAGACTTCCTACGAGTAGTCTGTACTTTGTTGCATCCTCAAATTCATTTCCTTCTATGGATGTGAGCTTTCAATCTTGTTCCAATGGAGTGATCAAAGGATTGCACTCAACCATACCAAATTTGTGCAACAGATCTCCAATGTACTTCTTTTGAGAGAGGAATATAAACATCAGATGTTGGGTTACTTCAATACCCAGATAGTAGTGAACATATCCCAAATTTGTCATTTCAAAGCCTTTCCTCGATTCTTTCTTTATGGTTGCAATATAATTTTCATTGTTCCTTGTCATCAGAAGATCACCTACATACACCACAAGATATACAATAGTTTTGTCAACTTTCTTGACAAACAAAGTTGCATCATCAAGATCATAGTGTTTGAAATTTAGCTTCAGAAGATGTTTAGTCAATTTCTAGTACGAGGCTCGTGGTGCTTGTTTGAGGCTATACAAGGATTTGACAAGCTTACATACTTTGTGCTCCTGTCCCTTCAGAACAAATCCTTCTGGTTGGGACATAAAAACATTTTCTTTCACATTTCCATTCAAGGAAGCAGTTTTTACATCCATTTGATGAACTTTCCAATCGTTCTGAGCTGCCAAGGCAAAGAGAGTCTAGATGGTAGCCCATTTTGTTGTGGGGGCAAAAGTCTCCTCATAATCAATCGCTTCCTTCTTTGCAAAACCTTTTGCCACGAGCTTAGCTTTATGCTTGTTAAGTGAGCCATTGTTTTATACTTGTTCTTGAAGACCCACTTGCAGCCAATTGATTTGGTTCCCAATGGAGGGTCCATTAGCTTCCAGGTTCCATTCTTTATCAGAATATCATACTGTTTCTACGTTGCTTCTTTCCATTTGTCATGAGAAGCAGCTTCTCTGTGTTAGGATATTCCGATACATAGGAAATAGTTAAGTACAACTTGGTCCAGTATAGAGTTAGGTAAAGTGTGTTTCTTTACCTTGTACATTTTGTAACTTACAATCCGACGGTCACGATATGTAGTGATCCGACGGTTCATTCTCTCCTCGGTATTACCGACACTTGATCCGTGGCTTGACACCCGATTGGTCCATGATTTCTATTTAAAGCGCATGGAGGGTCATTTGTAGGGTAATCCGTCTATGAGAGAAGCTTATGTAAATTTTCATTCTTTTATTAATAAATTGCCTGAAGTGGCCGCGTTGGCTCAAGCCGTGGACTGTTTCCCTCTTTGAGGGTTTTAACCACGTCAAAAATACTGGTGTATTGATCTGCGATCTGGTTGTGAGCGGTGTCCTTTGCTGTTCTGTCTGAGGAACTTACCCTGTATATTCCTACATGGTATTAGAGCTATTTGAGGGCCGCGTCCGTTGGTGATCCAAATCTGAAGCCGGTAGAACTGCATCTCACTGACGTTTCCTAGATCTATTGTTTCTGACTGCTTTCGGGCCGAGAGGACTGCTCTGTTGTGTTGGGAGCATCTGTTCTAGTGAGGAACCCCTTTCGTTTCACGCGAAAAGGTTTCCGGTAGCCCTAGCTGTGTCATTTTTAAGATCTGGAGGTATACAATGTTTATTTGCAGTTTACAATTATTTTCTCTCTGTTTATTTCGGTTTCGGTTTATTTAGCCTTTTTTATTACCGGATCTATACCTTTCATTTCTGCATATGCTTTCTGCCCTGCGACTCTGTGCGATATGGGCAAATCAGAAACAGAAAGGAAGGATTTTTCTCATGCGTATGCTCTTTTCCCTGCGCCTTAGTGTGATCTCGGAAAATCAGAAACATTGAGAAAAATATTTAGTTTCCGGCTAAAGCTAACTTTGAGCCGCAAGGTTCATTTTTGAAAATATTTAGTTTTTCGGCTAAAGCTAACTTCGAGCCGTAAGGTTCGTTTTTTTTTTTTTTTATGTCCGGTTTTGTGTTTTTTGTTTTGTAGGGAAAAAGAGCTTTCTCAAAACAAGCACGCAACCCAAAGCACCCCCCCCTCTCTCTCTCAAATTTTTTGTATAGCTCAATTGGTTCAAAGCTATTTTAAGAGAGTAGAGGTCTTGGGTTCAAGTCTCCATTTTGTTGGGGCGGACTTTTTCATTTCCGCACATTCCCGCACTTCGTCAGCAACTTCATCAACTTTTTTTCAAAAAGCCATAACTTCTTCATCCGGAACCCGTTTTCAGAGCCGTTTTTTTAAACTAGCCTAATTTTTCGAGATCTATCCATTGGAACACTTAGTTTCAGCATCTTTAGCTTCAGTTTCTGTTGAAATGGAAAGTCAATACCAAGTTACCCTTGACAGCACCAACTACTTCCAATGGTTGTCCTACATTGAGGATTTACTTAGAAGTAAAGGTCTCTACAGAATAGCCTCAGGCCAAGAAAAGAAACCGAAGGATGAAGATAAGGCTGCTAAATGGGAAAATAGGCAAGATCAAGCACGTGGATTGATAGGGATGTCTATTTCTCCAGATCTTAGATTCCATATTGCAGAACTTGATACTCCTGATGAAGCAATGAAACAAATCAATAAAGTTTTTGGGATTAAAAATGAACTTAGAGCCCATCAACTTGAAAATGAGTTGCTTACATTGGACCCTAATAATTTTACTTGCATGAAGAAATCTATATGGAACAACCTATTGGCTTTATACAAACAGACTCCAGCCTTGTATGTCGGCTTAAGAAATCCCTTTATGGTCTCAAACAAGCTCCTTGAGCTTGGTATGCCAAAATGGATAACTTTCTTTTAGAATCTGGTTTTTCTAGGTGTCATTTTGACAATACTGTCTACACCAAGAAAGTGGGCAAGTCTCTTATCATTCTTGTTCTTTATGTTGATGATCTTATCCTGACTGGTAGTGATCCCAACCTTATAAACCATGTGAAGTCCAGCCTTAAAAAGAAATTTGAAATGACAGACTTAGGACACTTACATTATTTTCTCGGTCTTCAAGTCTTGCAATCCAAGGAGGGTATTTCCCTTTCCCAGTCCAAGTATGCCTGTGATATTCTACGCCATTTTCACATGGAAGACTGTAAGCCAGCCCCTTCTCCCTTCCAGTCTGGAGTCAAACTTTCAGTCACTTGTACTTCTCCTGAAGTTGATGCTACCTTATACCGTCAACTTGTAGGAAAACTTTTGTATCTAACCCATACTCGTCCTGACCTTTCCTTTGTTGTTGGCCTTGTTGCTCGGTTCATGCAAAACCCCCGTGAAAGTCATTGGAAAGCAGCTAAAAGAATACTTTGTTATGTTCAAGGTACAGTTCAGTTTGGGATTCATTACAGTGCCGAAGCATCTCCTCTATTGGTTGGTTTCACTGATTCCGATTGGGCTGGTGACCCTGATGATCGGAAGTCTACTGCAGGTTATGTGTTCACTCTTGGTTCAGGACCTATTACATGGGCTTGCAAGAAACAAGGTGCCATTTCTCTTTCTTCAGCAGAAGCAGAATATTGTGGTGCCGTAGAAGCTAGTAAGGAAGCCTTGTGGCTTCGTCAGATCCTGTTAGAGTTTGGCTTTCAGCAGCAGCATCCGACTACACTTTGGTGTGATAATCAAAGTGCCATTCAGCTATGCAAAGATCCAGTCCAACATCAGCGCAGCAAACACATTGAACTGCACATGCACTTCATCAGAAAGCTCATTCATGACCATGTTCTTGAAGTGCAATATTGTTCAACAGATGATCAAGTTGCAGACATTTTTACAAAGGCTCTCACAGAGGCGAAGTTCACTAAACTTCGATTTATGGTTGGAGTTCAGGAAGTTGTCACTAAGGGGGGATAGGCTCTAGTGCCTCCTTCCTTCTCCTATTGTGTCATATTTGTAAATCCTTCAATCCTATCCCAAGTTGTTCTTAAGGGGGGATGTTAGGATATTCCGACACATAGGAAATAGTTAAGTACAACTTGGTCTAGTATAGAGTTAGGTAAAGTGTGTTTCTTTACCTTGTACTTTTTGTAACTTACAATCCGACGGTCACGATATGTAGTGATCCGATGGTTCATTCTCTCCTCGGTATTACCGACACTTGATCCGTGGCTTGACACCCGATTGGTCCATGATTTCTATTTAAAGCGCATGGAGGGTCATTTGTAGGGTAATCCGTCTATGAGAGAAGCTTATGTAAATTTTCATTATTTTATTAATAAATTGCCTGAAGTGGCCGCGTTGGCTCAGGTTGTGGACTGTTTCCCTCTTTGAGGGTTTTAACCACGTCAAAAATACTGGTGTATTGATCTGCGATCTGGTTGTGAGCGGTGTCCTTTGGTGTTCTGTATGAGGAACTTACCCTGTATATTCCTACACTCTGAAGGAAGTTGGTTCAAAATCTATAGAAGATTTTAATTCACAATCATAAGAAACATCCATATCAACAGCTGAATCAAAATTGTCTACATCACCTCCATTCTGTCTAGTAGAGCTTCTTGTTCATGTCTTTCCAACCTCATCAGGATGAACACTTTCAAGTGTTTTGGTGAGCCATTTTGGAGGACCTTTCTGAGATGGCCCAGGCTATTCAGTGGACTGAGATGGGGTTGAATACAGATTTAGCCTTCCAATTCTCTCAACCGCATCACTCAAAGTGTCTTCTTAATTAGTGGCTAGAGCTTCATGAGGGGGAGTGAGTACTTCACAAGGAGATTTCACAGATTGATCCAGGATAGGGATCCCCCATTCAAGATGTGGAATCTCATTATCAAATTCCTAAAAAGATTTTGCATGCCTGAATCTGTCTAAGTGATCAAGCTGCCACTCAACAACATTGTTAGCCTTGGAAGATTCAAGAAAAATTACATCTCTAGATATTATAAACTTCTTCTTTACTTCATCATAGAGACAATTTGCTTTGGAGGTATTTGAGTACCCCAAGAAGATACATTTTCGACTTCTTGCACCATGTTCGTTTCTCTGTTCCTTAGGTATCAACAGATAACGAGTGGAACCAAACAACTTGAGATGCCTCATCGAAGGAATGTGGCCATACCACATTTCATAAGGAGTCTTGTTTTTGAGAGCATGAGATGGACGCCTATTCTTAATATACATTGCACATAGAATTACATCAATCTAGAACATCAACTTTACATTTTGAAAACATCATTGAATGTACCATATTTATGTTAGTTTTTGGTAGCATTGGAAGTTCTCTAGCCTTGAAAATTGGTGGAGAGGCTAAGGCACAATGTTCTAAAGAACCCAGAAACCATTTAGTGAAATTCCATCCGGATTGTATTTTATTAAAATAATTAATATTTTTAATGGAGTTCCTAAGTCTAAACTTAGGGAAATTAAAATATTAATGGGTATTAATCAAAATATGGGTGAGAATGATCTAAAAGGTGGATCAAGTCATGTTTTAATATTAGCCATTGATTAGAGACTTAATCTCGACCGTTGAAGACTCAACAGGAAAAGTATAAAATGGAGGCTTGGGGTTCATTTGGAAATACGCAGAGAGATTGACAAAATCGATTTTCTGAGGTGAGAAGTTCTCAGGAGGAAAATCGATTGGGGAGATCTTGCAGCTGAGGGGCAGTGAGAATCCAGAAGAAGGAATTTCCAGAGAATACTGACAAAGAGGCAGAGAGAGCTTGCAGAGAGGCAACGCAGTAGCCGGGAGAGTTGACGCAGAAAAGCTGCTTGTCACGCAAAATCCAGAACTGCCGGAACAACCGAAACAGCCGCGAGAGCTGACGCAGAGGCAATGCAATAGCCAGGAGAGTTGACACAGAAAAACTGCTTGTTACACAGAATCCAGAACTGCCAACCGAAACAACCGAAACTGCAGGAACAACCGAAACTGTCGGGAATTGCCGGAACAGCCGGGAGAGCTGATGCAAAGGGAAGAGAAGGTGACACAAGGCTGACATAGAGCCAACGCAGAAATAGCCGGGGTTAGCCAGTCTTGTGCCGGATCAGCGGGAATTTTGCTGGGTGAAGTGAGGTAAAACTCACTCAAATTTTCTGCCAGTATTTTCTATGTAAAGGATTGCTATATGAGCATCCTAGATTTGTATTCAGATATTTCTCCTGCATAATAATAAACCCTCAGAGATGCTGCACTGGTTTTCCCGCATTGCGTTTTTCCAGGGACTATTGTGTCCAAAAATAAGTGTCCTATGTATCTTGTTCTTTGCTTCGTTTTCTGTTTCATGAGATCAAATATTTAATTAGTGTAGGCTATAGAAGTAATTTGCTTCAATATTCAGAACAATAACTTGATGAATGTAATTTAAAATCAAGTAGGTGAAGTAGATTCAGATTTGCTGCAGTAGTGGTTCCTTCGAGTCTAGGAAATTTCACATGGTATCAGAGCATTGATTTTGAAACAAGAAGAGCAGATCAAGTGCTAAGCAATGAGGCTGAAAGCTACACTTGGAAGCAATTCGAATCCCCCTGAAGGGATTGCGTAGTCGTTGCCGGGAAGCAGATCCGAGGAAATCTTTCTCTGAGTGAGACGACAGAAAGGTACGATTTCCAGTTCATGAGTTTGCAGAGGTAGAGGGAGTGACGCAGGGTGTTGGGATGGAGTCCCCTAGGGTCAATTTTGGGGCAAAAGCCCAAGTTTTGTTGTATAAATATGTAAAGTCTCCACAAGTTGTGGTCGCACAGCGCGTAGTTAGTTAAAGAATCATAAAGGGTTTTACCCTTATTTATGTAAGTTGAGTCGGCTTTTTGAGGATCTACCCATGGTCCGCGGACCATGGGATTGTATAATAGGTGTGGCTTAGGATGTCTAAGGAAAGTAAGGAAGTTGTTTATGGGGAAAAGTCTACAGAGTTAGCGGAGAAGAGTAGGAAGAAAGGCTCTGCTGCTGTGTGCACGGACCCCTGCAACTGAGTGCGTAGGGAAGTTTTGAGTTTGTAAGCTAAACATAATATTAATAAAGAAAATTGTTGCAGAAACACCCATGTTTATCTCTTTACTTCTGTGTTATATGAATGTGCTTGTGTTATGATGGGTTTATGAAATAATGATGTATTGATGCGCGACTTTACACGATTTATACTGTTATATGAACACAATTGATGTTAACTATTTACGCAAAGATTATCTTGTTGTATGTTGAAGTTATCAAACACTTAGGCTGATCTGAGTAATTGCTGGATTAAGAGTAATCTTTGATGCGCGTAAGTAGCTGATTAGTTTGTTCAAGGTCTGCGAAAGACAGTCGTAGACCTTTGCGGAGGTCTAGAGGCTGATTAAAGGGAGTTATATCGATAAGCCATAAAGGCTTATCAATCTGCGCGAAGGCGGATTTAGGGCATAAAATGACATCACGCTGATCTTTGGGTGCGGAAACTTGGTTCTAGCATCCCCCCATACTGCTTCGGGTGAGACGTTAGTTCACGCTCCGTGGATTGATGCCGAAAGGGCCAGTAGTGTAGGGATTTTTTTGACACAACTAACTCTGAACCTGGGTCAGGACCCACTAAGCCAACACAGGGCCTCAGCGCAGTGCTTGAAGGGCGTAGTTTCGTCGGTGTAGAAATCCGCTGGAAAAGAACGAAGACACGTAGAAGGGGAATTTTCTCCTTAGAGAACTTTCCACTAGAAAGTTCGAAATTCTCACTTGCTGAGCAGTGCTAAGCAGTGACTAGACGAGTCAGTTTGACAGTTGGGTGAGATGGCATCACATGGGCTCAAATATCAAGACAGGTTGTGTAATGCTCTAAATAATTTAAACAGCTATTTACTCTGAACAGAATATGAAATATACATTAATGTAATGCTCTAAATAATTTAAACAGCTATTTACTCTGAACAAAATATGAAATCTACATGAAACCTGCTTTAAAGTTTAACCAAAATTCATATATCAAAATTTATTAATTTGATGTGGAATACCTACCTGGGTTCCTGCGGATGAAGATGCTTCAGAATGGCTCCTGCTCTCGCTCCCGTTACCAAAAGACCAAAACCTCCCAGCCAAACTGGGTACAACCTAGGTACTCAGTCCAGAATGCTTCTCAATTGATGCAAACTGTTCCCCCGTGCCCAAAAACTTCAGAACAAACAAGGCTCAGTCCTTACTGTCTGTAATCTCTTGTTACAAATTTTCCTCCTCTCAACTGTGCTTTCCCCAAAAGCCAAAAGATTATTTTTCCCCCTTCGAAACCCTTCTTCCTCTCTTAAATAGTAGAGGTCCCTTCACCTCTACGCATTCGTTCACCGTCTTTATAAAAGAATATTATTTTCTGTTAAACGGTGGTTGCCTCATCATGCTTCTTGCATTTAATTGAATCAGATGACATTACAACATAGGGTGGAATCACTTTTAACTATGACGGTTGATATTTTGATTTACTAAAATAGTATATAGCCATAATGATTTTAAATATTATTTTATTTTTATAACTTATCAGGTTTAATAATAAGGTTTATGGATTTAGTTTATTTAATATACATTTTGGGTTATATACGAGCTAGTAAACCTATGAATAACTCAACATTTTCACTATATTTCTTACTAAATGTATATTCATTCTATTTACGAGAATTAGGTATTTAATTAACATTTTTGATAATTAATTCATTTATCTTATATTTAGACATTCCTCATGAATAATTGATATATATACTAGTGCAATGTATATGATGCATGCATATGTAGCTATCATATGCATACCTCACATGCATGCTAATATTGCTATGCTGCTCATGATTCGAGATAGGTTGTTACATACACCCCTCCTTTAGAAAACTTCGTCCCGAAGTTAAGGGTTTATAGAGTATATCAATAATTCCTTTAGGGTATGTAAGGATTGTGTTCTGTGATTGAATTTTCATTTATAATTGTGAGGACACTTTAAAATTTGTGATTTGAACGTTGATAGGTTTATAATTTTAATAGTTAAGCCTGATCCTGACCAGACTCCCAAGCTATTCTAGAATCATCCTATCCTTCCTAATCTCTTCCGCTTCCATCCTATCCGTCCTCTACTAGAGTGTGCCATGGCATCAGCTATACTGACTAACCATTCATAGGCTCTCAAGGGTATCAACGTCGATTATATCAACTTGATTGCCCAGTAGGCATCTGGCAGTCATCATCACACGTCTAGGGGAGCGTGATTCGCACAGTCCTCCCATGACTCCAGGTTTTGGAGGATAAACGGTGGGTAATACCTCCACCCCTCTTAGTAGAACCAGGGTCAACACCCTATCATGGAATCTCTTTGAGCCTTAATTGTTCTGAAGTTTTTGTCATCACGTGGTCATCTTGGTAACGATGTTATCTGTAACATAAACACTTGTCCATACATTATAAAATATGCATCAATATATTCAAAATAAATAGTTTATGTATAATTCATACATGTTAACTACAATATAACATACTTGGCCATATCCTACTCATGTTATTAGCTTTCATATTAAAATGTAATCATTCTTTTATTTCTATCTCATCAATCATATTGATATGCATAAATGAAACAAAATTATAATATCTTAATTCCCATCAGAAGCAAAATTACTCAAATATTAAACTTTACTTTGATAACTATAATTTAGTAAGATTAATAACATATTCCGTCTTGGTATCCACGTACCAGTGGAATTAAACAGATAACATATCATAACAATTTACGTTTATATGTGATCATTCCAAAATGGTTCTAAGTTTCTGATTTAAAAGAAAGTAAATATATACAAAATATGGTTTAAAGTTCTTCAAAATTGACACAAGTTGGGGTATTTTTGACATATGATTTCCGTATCTTCCCAAGTAGCTGATCCGGGACTATACTTGTCCCGCTGGACCTTAACTTGGTCTACCAGATGATTCCTGAGCTATCGAACTCTACGTTCCAGTATACGTAATGGTTCGAATGATATGATTCCTTCGTCCAATACCTGCAGTTCCTTCCATTGAAGGTTATGAGATTGGTCAGCGTTGTAATGCCTTAATACAGATACATGAAATACATTATGAACTTTATGCAAGTGAGGTGGCAGTACAAGACTATAGGCGACAGATCCAACTTTTTCCATGACTTTAAATGGTCCAATAAATCGGGGTGACAACTTTGTCCCTTTGTTTGTCCGTTGGACCAACAATTACAGAGCAGCGTTGGATTGCAATCAGACAGACCTAAGGATTTGGGTATGCAAGCAGAAAATGTGGGTTCAAGAACTCCATGTCGCAATAGGTTTTGCACTTGACATTGCTCAAGCCATGGATTGCCTTCGTGCAAATGGGATTATTCACAGAGATTTAAAGCCTGGTATATATCTCTTCCTCCTTGGAAACGTTTTTTTTTTTTTAACTTTTGATTATATGTTAGTTATGTTTTGAATAACTTCTAAATCTGTGCCTGCCTAAGCATGTACAGTTCAGAAAAAAATAGAAGACTAGAGATTTAATTGGTTTCATTTATATACTAATTTCAGGGGTTGGCGCCTGAGTTTGGCATGGAGCAACTGGGCAGACAACTTTCATGGACGGGAAACATTTTTCTGTATTGAAATTGAAGGAGAACTTGGCTGGTTTTTGCTGCAAGAAAGGACTGTTCAGACGATATAAAGAGACGTTCTTGGAGCATAATATTTTTTTTGAATTCAACTGTAATAGACTTAATAGGTCCGAGAGTTTGAACTTGGCTCTGATATCATAATGTAATGCTCTAAATAATTTAAACAACTATTTACTCTGAACAGAATATGAAATCTACATTAATGTAATGCTCTAAATAATTTAAATAGCTATTTTCTCTGAACAAAATATGAAATCTACATGAAACCTGCTTTAAAGTTTAACCAAAATTAATATATCAAAATTTATTAATTTGATGTGGAGTACCTACCTGGGTTCCTGCGGATGAAGATGTTTCAGAATGGCTCCCGCTCTCACTCCTGTTACCAAAAGACCAAAACCTCCCAGCCAAACTGAGTACCTAGGTTGTACCCAGTTTGGCTGGGAGGTTTTGGTCTTTTGGTAACGGGAGCGAGAGCGGGAGCCATTCTGAAGCATCTTCATCCGCAGGAACCCAGGTAGTACTCCACATCAAATTAATAAATTTTGATATATGAATTTTGGTTAAACTTTAAGGCAGATTTCATGTAGATTTCATATTCTGTTCAGAGTAAATAGCTGTTTAAATTATTTAGAGCATTACATTAATGTAGATTTCATATTCTTTTTTTTTTCCCGTGGAAAAAGTCGTAATTTCTATTAGTTCGTAAGAAATTACATTCTGTAGATGCCTTGGCATATGCATAATGAGGCTGGTAGCCTGCCAGATATAGCAAAAAACTGTTTTTGTAACAGCAGCAGCCATGTACAAGATACAAAAAAAACATTTTGTCTTCTGCCTCCACGCAGGGAGTTCATAAAGTCTCAAAGAGATTTAGCAAAAACAAAAAAAACATAATAAGATAGCTGTTTTGCAGTGATATGCTCCACGCAGGGAGGCCATCTGGGTTCATACAAAAAAGAACCAAAACCCGTAGGTCAAAAATAAACTTTGGAAGAAAAACAGTCGTTGAGTTGACTGTCGGAGAGTTCTGAGATGAAGCTGTGGTAATAAACAGATATACCCAGCGTTTTTCCAGAAAAAACCATTGAGCCAAAAAGAAACTCTGAGTAGAAAGTAATCAACAGGATGGTTAAGTCTCCCGGTGAGGATGCAGATCTACGAACGGCCTGTGGTAGTATTGGTGAAAAGTTCCATCCATTTCTTCCTGTATCAACCAGTCCTCTTCTTGCCTGTGCGCTGCCTCCTTTGATAGGTGGTCTGCCCCTGAGTTGCGCTCCCTGTAAATGTGTTGACAAACAAAATTATCAAAAGTTGCTGAAAGCCTGTGAGCCTCATCCAAAATGTGTCTCAAAGAAAAAGCAGAGCAATGAGATGTTCTATTGAGCCAATTGCAGACAAGTTTTGAGTCCCCAAACAGTTGTAGCTTTGTGCATCGTTTCTCAAGGGCAAAGTGGATGAGGTGTTTGGCCGTGGAGAGCTCCGCGAAATTATTTGTGCCCCTTCCTAGGTGCATTTGGATCTTAAAACAGTGGTCGTCCCTTAGGTAGAGTATTGCCCCTCCCCCACAGCCTTCTTCTTGGGCTGAACCGTCAAAGTAGGCCCAGGGGTATGATTTATCAATGAGCTCAGGTCGGATGGTTCTAGGGGGAGTTTGAGGGGGGTCTTCGGGGAGGAGGCCGAAATCAGCAAGGACATGGGTTCTGATGGCAGGCCAGAGGGGGTCCTTTTGGTCAAAAATGGCCCGGTTTCTCGCCGTCCATATAGCCCAACACATTAGGAGGGGTATGTTCCTGTCTCTACCCTTGTGCTTCTCTAGCCAGTCCAGCCAGGCCTCTATCATGGATCTCCCTTGCCATTGTTGTAGGGAAAGAGAAGATGAGGAGATGAGGGTCCATTGCTCAATGACAGTGGGGCAAGATAGAAATAAGTGATCGGTGTCTTCCTCATTGTTCCTACAGAGGTGACACCAGAATGGCCCATGAAAAGATCGCCTCATCAAATTTGAGCCCGTGGGGATTTTGTTGAAAAGGATGGTCCACATAAGCATTCGCGTTCTGGGTGCTGCTTTGAGCTTCCATAGTGCTTTCCACCAGTGCTGAACGTTTTCTGGCTGGACATGCTGCATGAGCTTTAGGTAGCCTTCCTTGGGAGAGTATTTGCCATTTTTTGCAAAAGCCCATACAACTTCATCTTCTTCTTCCGTTATTCTGATGTGTGCTTGTGTGAGAGCTTCCATGAAATCCTCCCAGTCTTGCCTCCAGTGTCCCGGGATGTGAAGTTCTTGTGCTGTCTTCCAAGCCTGCTGGAAAAGGGTGGAATTTGCCTGATCTGCAATGTTGGATATATGAGTAACACCCTGGTTCTTTAGGAGAGCAATCAACTGTGCTGGGAGTCGATGGGCGTTTCCACATCCAATCCAGGGATCCACTCCTATACGAACGGCGTTCCCCTGATGAATTCTCCATGTTAGGCCTTCCCGAATGAGGGGGAGGGAGTTTAGTACTGCTTTCCATATGTTGGATTTGCAACCGCTTGCCCTGTGTTCCCTGCAGATCCAGTCGATAGTGTTTTCTGGGGCGATGTACTTATCATATACTACTCTTGTCCAGAGGCTGTGCGTGGTGATGAGCTGCCATCCTAGCTTTGCTGCCAGTGCTTTGGCAAAATGATCCAACCTTTTTATACCCCATCCTCCCCATTTCTTAGGTCTCGCTATTGTGTCCCATTTTACCCATGCGAAGAGATTCCCCTGCTTGTTCCCTTTCCATAGGAATCTGCTGCAGATCTTTTGCAGTCTGGCTAGAATTCCCCTAGGAATCCAGGCCAGAGACATCCAGTATACCGGTGTTGCTTCCAGCACTGCTTTTATGAGGGTGAGTCTTCCTGCCCGAGTAAGGTACCTGTTGTACCACACATTCAACCTCTTTTCCACCTTAACAATGAGCCAGATCCAATTTGCAATTTTGTATCCCCCGGGTTTTAGCCTGAATCCTAGATATTTCAACCCTTCCTCCATAGGATGTGTAGAGAAAGGAAACCGGCGGAGTGTGAAATGTACTTCATGTTGCGAGCATCCTATAGCTGTGAGGGTGGATTTGTGTATATTTATGATCATGCCTGTAGCCTTCTGGAAGAGGTCGAAAACATTCTGTAAGGCAGAGGTGTCGGCCATGCTGCCATTTAAGAATATGAGCACATCGTCTACAAATAGGAGATGGGTGAGAGAGCAATTCTCCATGATTTTTATACCTGTAATTCTGCCCCTCCTGTGTTCTGCCCCTATCAGTCTGCTTAGCCCCTCCATGACAAGCAGGAAAAGTAAGCAGAGGGCCCCCCCCTGAAGAAAGGAGTGGGAGTTCCCTTTCGGTAGTGAAGAAAGGAAGGACACAGTAAGGCACATCCAGCTCATGATCCATTTGATGAACATATAAGGGAAGCCCAGATGAGTGAGGAGCATGCGAATGTAGAGTAGACTTGCTCTGTCGAAAGCTTTGGAGAGATCCACTTTTAAGATCATACCTTTCAGATTCTTACTCTGCACCGAATGAAGGAGTTCTTGTGCAGTTCCAATGGCTTCGTGTATCTGGCGATGCTGAAGGAAAGCAAACTGTTCAGGGGATATATGTGCCGAAAGGATGGGCTTGAGTCTATTAGCTAGGATTTTGGCCATGATCTTGTAGAGGCAATTGCACAGCGAGATGGGCCGAAAGTCATTGAAAGAGGCTGGCTTGTCGGATTTGGGAATGAGGGCTATGAAAGTGGATTTGATGGCCGAGGGGATTTTTCCATTGAGGCGACAATGATTGATTACTTTGAGGAGGTCCTGACCCAGTAGGTCAAAAAAAGCAAGATAGAATTCTATAGCCCAGCCGTCAGGTCCTGGGCTTTTGTCTCTTTGGAAACCCCGGATAGTAGCCTCAAGCTCCCCCAGCGAAACCTCCTTGGTGAGTTCCCCTTCTTCCCCTTCATCCACAAACCTGGGGAAGTGCTCGGCCACTCTCATGATCTCTAGCAGGCTGGCTTCCCTCGGGGCCATGTAAATATTCCTGAAATGTGAGGTGGCCAATGAGGCGAGCTCTCTGGATGTGTGTACCTGATGCCCCTGTTCATTTTGCAGCTCCCAGATAGTGTTGATTGCTTTCCTGCCATTTGCAAATCGGTGGAAGAACTTCGTGTTCTCGTCCCCCTCTTTGAGCCAGATCGCTCTGCTTCTTAGTCGCCAGCTTGCTTCTCTATCTTTAAGAACTTGAGCCCTCTGCTTGGTTAAAGTTTCATATAAGGCTTTCTGTTCCATAGAAGTGAAAGTACCCTCCGATTGAGATTCAAAATCTGCGATCACCTGCTCAGCTTGGGTTATAATAAGATCTTCCTGTTCCCTTTTCTTGTGAGCCCAAGCTCTGGATAAAACCTTAATTTCAGAGAGGTTTTTGACAAACCGCATTGCTGGATCCTCCTCCTCAGTGATCGGGTGCAATTTCCAGAAATCGGTTATTAGATTGATATAGGAGAGGTCCCGGAGCCATGTAGAGTTGAATTTGAAAGGGGCTGAGTGTTTTTGTCGCCTTTCTCCAACCTCTAAAAAGATGGGCCTATGATCCGAGATTCCTCCACTGCCGACCCATTGCCTTGATCTGGGGTGGCTATTGTGGAAAGCCTCCTTGATAATAAAGCGGTCCAGTCTCCTAGCCAGGCTTTGATCACCAGTTCGGTTGTTTCTCCAGGTATGTTGTATCTTAGCCGAGGGGATATCTATCCAGAGGAAATTCTCTAGCAGATGCTCAAAGAAATCGGATAGCGGGTCTATCTGCGCCATATGTCCCCAAGATTCCGAGAAGCCCAGAGAGAAATTCAGGTCCCCACCTAGGATCACGTTATCTTCTAGAAGGAGGGGGGAACTGAGTAGCCTACGCCAAAAAAGCTCCCTATTGTGGCAAGGTCCATAGACATTGATAATTCTCAGCTCTTCCTCCAGATCCTTGGAATAGATGTCCGCTCCCAGAAATCCCCCACCTCCCCATATGTTCTTCAGGTTAATGGTGCTATGCTTAAACCCAACTGCGATACCCCCGGAGCGTCCCGAGACGTCAAGAGCGTGGAAAGTCCATCCCGGCAGCCAAGAACTTAGGATAGGGATAACCGTTTCTGCCTTACACAGAGTTTCTTGTAAAAGGATAACATCAACCAGATCAGATAAAAGGAGACGCTTCAGGGCCAGCTTTTTCTCGGGGCTGGCCAACCCTCTGCAATTGAAGGACAAAATCTTCATGGAGGGGGGTTGGGTAGGGTGTCCTTTGCTCTAAGTACCCTTTCAATGGTATGCTGTTTGCCCTGAATCACTTCGTCACCTGCTTGTTCTTTTGCTTTGTGAAGTTTGGATGGTCTACCTCTACCTTGTTTGGGCGAGAGGATAGGAGGGGCAACATCCAGCCCTATGGCATCCGACTCTTTCTGCTTGGCAGTCGAGCGGGTGGAGTACCTCGGCGTTGAGTTTACCGAGGGGGAAGGGGTCTGAAGGGAGGGGAAGGGGGTGGGCGAGAGGGAACACGAGGTAAAGGTGGCCGATGGCATTGGGAGGGGGCAGGTCATATATAGATGACCTGTCCTTGAGGGGGGGAGAGGGGGCCGGGAATCTGCTACCGGGTCGAGAGCCGACGGGGAGGGGGGGGGGAATCAAGATCGGAGGGGGTAAATGGGAGGAGAGCGATAAAAACGAAGAAGTATGATGAGAAACAGAGGCAGCGGGGGGGAGAGACATACCCGATGAGAAGACGTTGCCTTTTGCTGCCTTTGAGCACGTCAGTGGTGGAGAAGGAGGCCTGATCGGGTTCTTGCCCTTCTTTTTCTGCAGAGGTGCGAGCGGCGCTTCCACAGTGTCCGAAGTTTTGATTTGCTCCGCCTTTTGAGCTGCCACGACCTGTGGATCGGGATTCTCGGGTTCCGGGGCTTGTTCCTGCTCTCTGATATCCTGAGGATTTTTCTTGAGGAGGGGGCAGTCTTTGTATAGGTGACCCACTTGGTGGCATCTCCTACAGCGGTAGGGGATTCCTTCATAATCCAGCTTCTGCTTCCTCGAAAAGGATTTCCATTGTATAATGATATACTCCTGCAGGCCTCCTCTTGTGTCCAGATGCACTAGAATCCTAGCATATGCCATCATTCCCGTTGTGATATATGACTTGTCAGACTCCATGTAAGTACCCAGTGAGTTCCCGATTCTCCTGAAGATATCCTCGGACCAGTACTGGAGGGGCAGGCCCGGGAGTCTGATCCAGACCGGTCCAACCCCAATTTGTTCAGTCTCCGGGTCGAAGAGGGGCGACCATCTTTTGAGAAGTACCGGTGCTTTTTCGAAATGCCAGAAGGACGACAAAACCCAGCTCGTGTGGTCGGCCCTGGCGAACCTCAGCGTGAACCATCCTCGCACGAATGTCTGGACGAAGGGGATTTCCGCCAGATGTTGACCCCAGATCTCCGTTGCCCATAACTTCAGCCTTTCCGCTGAGTAGTTTCTGCCTCTGATGCGCCCCACAAGCACCCTATCTGCTAAATCCATCGCGTCCCCCCACTGAATGTCTTCTTCGAGCCTCAGAATGATGTCCGCAGGTCGGGATTTGAAGCAACGCTGTTTCTTTGAGGGGCGGGAGGACATGCGTTTAGGGTTTGTAGGAGCCCTAGATCCTTCCGGAGCAGCGAGCGGGGGGGGAGGGTTAGGGTTCGGGAGGGGGACGGGAATAGCCTCCGGAAGGGGGGGGGATCGAGTTAAAACTGCCAGAGGATACCGGGGGCGCAAGGGGTGGGGGCGGATCTGCCAGGGGGGGAGCTTCGAGTGATGCTTCAGATTGAAGCAGGGGAGGGTGAGAAACCGACAGTTCCGAGGGGCTAGCGCAGGAAGGAGAGGCTTGGAAGCAATCCGAGAGAAACCCAAGTGAGGCCGGGGAAGGAACAGTGAAGGGCGTCCAGGATGTGGGTTCTTCCGGCTGAAGGGAGGCGGAGAGAACAGGGTCTGTCGACTGAGTGAGGTCCTCGAAGCTGGCAGTCAAGCTTTCACTGTACAGACCTCCCGAAGCTGCAAACGTGGAACGCCAGATGGAGCCTTCCGCCAGTGGAGAGTCCGAGTAGTCCACCTCGTCTAGGTCCATTACGCCAGGTGCTAAAAACAGGGTAATACCTCGGAACCAGGTAACCGTCAGAGACCGACACCGACAGCGTTGTAGGATCGGGACCGTCCTGAGGCGAGAAATATGGAACAAAGAAAACCGACCGGGGCGAGCAGGCGGGAGGAAAACGACGGGAGGCGTCCGTGACCCGTCTGTGAACAGTTCTTCAAAACCCTAACAGCGATTGGCGGAGGTAAAAACAACAGGGTAAGAGGAAAAGGTAAGTAAAAAGCTCTCTATGCGGGTGAAAAATAAATCGCTAGCCTGGGCACGTGTTCCGAAAAGTGTCAGGGGTGGCTGCAGGACCGATGTCGGCCTGCAACCCCGTTCCACTACCCCCGTTCAAACCATGAGAACCAGGTCCAGCCGTACCCGCTCCGCTCCTCCCATTCTGTAGATTTCATATTCTGTTAAGAGTAAATAGTTGTTTAAATTATTTAGAGCATTACAGGTTGGATGGTGCCTCCAACTATGGAAGACCAGAATCTTAGTTGTTTTGGAGGAATATGATCTCGAGGCGTATGTCAAAAGCGTTGTAGCTATTCCTGCTGACAACGATCAAAAAGAAAAATACAAGGTCGAGTAGGGGAAGGCAAAGAGGCTCATTCTTGATGGAGTTCGAGATCATGTGGTCTCACACTTGTAGGGCAAGGATACAACCCGATAGATGTGGGAAGCCTTGTCGTCACTATATGAAGGCTCTTCCGAACAACGAAAGATGTATTTAGAGCAGAAGTTGCAGCTGACTTTGATGCGGAAAGGAGAAGGGGTGAACCTCTATCTTCAACGTCTTCAGGACACTAGAGATCAGCTTGCTGCAGTGGGGTCCACTCAACCAACCGCGATGGTGAGGATAGCCCTGAATGGAGTTTCAGATGAATGGCAAGTTTTCGTCCAAAGCATATTGGGCAGGGAAAAACTATCTTAATTGGAGAAGATGTGGGCGGCTCTTCAATAGGAGGAGTTAAGGAGGGACCTAGTGAAGGTTAACCTCAATGGTAGCAGTGGGAGTGGCACAAAGACGAAGGAGGAGGAAAATGCAACTCTAGCATCGAAGGGACAACAAAAGCTGAAGCGAAAGGAGGACATTTCGAAGGTGAAATTTTTCAGTTGTGGCGAGATGGGCCACTATGTATCCCAGTGTCCTTTGAAGAAAAAGGACAAGGATGAAAAACATGATCCTAAGGCCGCTTCAGCAAAGATTGACGAGGATGAGTTTTCCATGAGTGCCCATGCATCTCCAGGAGGGAGATGGGGTGATATTGAGCTATAGTCGGGAGAACTACATATGGGCAGAATGCTTGAGGAGTCCACCTCTTGGATCAATTCCTTGCTACGAGAACCCAAGATTCAGCAGTAGTGAGATGGACTTAGTGTCAGATGATGTAGTGGATTGTTTGGAGGATAGATGCAATAGATTGAGACGAGAGGCTGATCAATGCAGAGCAAGGTTGGCAGCAGTGCAGGAGTCAGCAACAACGCAATAGATTCAGAGAGTCAGAGACTAATAGTAGTCAGATTCCAACATTCGTGGTATTATGTTGAACACAGTTAAGTTCAGTTAATTTTGGATGTTTTTTCAGTTGCTTCTCTCAGCAACTGAGTTGCAGTACGGATGCAATGTTAGCAGTGGCAGTGCTAGCAGCATAACAGATGCAACGTTTGAGAGGGAGCTGTAGTACAGATGCAACAATGGTAGTGGCAATGTCATGGGCAGTAGTACAGTAGCAGCAACAACACAGTGTTGGTGGTAGCAACAATGCAAAAAGGAGGTGCTTCTGAAACAGAGCATCATGCAGTTGGACATTGTTGCTAGAGCACTTTCCTCGCTAAGAGGGAGTGTTAGATTTTGGTAGCATCGGAAGTGCTCTAGCCTTGAAAATTGGTGGAGAGGCTAAGGCACATGAGTTCTAAAGAACCCAGAAACCATTTGTTGAAATTCCACTCGGATTGTATTTTATTAAAATAATTAATATTTTTAATGGAGTTCCTAAGTCTAAACTTAGGGAAATTAAAATATTAATGGGTATTAATCAAAATATGGGTGAGAATGATCTAGAAGGTGGATCAAGTCATGTTTTAATCTTAGCCGTTGATTAGAGACTTAATCTTGACTGTTGAAGACTCAACAGGAAAAGTATAAAATGGAGGCTTGGGGTTCATTTGGAAATACACAGAGAAATTGACAAAATCGATTTTCTGAGGTGAGAAGTTCTCAGGAGGAAAATCGATTGGGGAGATCTTGTAGTTGAGGGGCAGTGAGAATCCGGAAGGAGGACTTTCCGGAGAATACTGACAGAGAGGCGGAGAGAGCTTGCAGAGAGGCAGCGCAGTAGCTGGGAGAGCTGACGCAGAAAAGTTGCTTGTCACGCAGAATCCATAACTGTCAGAACAACCAAAACTGCCGAGAACTGTCAGGAGAGCTGACGCAGAGGTAGCGCAGTAGCCAGGGAGCTGACGCAGAATCCAGGACTGCTGGAACAACCAAAACTGCCGGGAACTGCTGGGAGAGCTGACGCAGAGGGGAGAGTAGGTGACGCAGCGTTGACGCAGAGCCAATGCAGAAATAGTTAGGGTTAGCTAGTCTTGTGCTGGATCAGCCGAAATTTTGTTAGGTGAAGTGAGGTAAAACTCATGCAAATTTTCTGCTAGTATTTTCTTTGTAAAGGATTGCTAGATGAGCATCCTAGATTTGTATTCAGATATTTCTCCTTCATAATAATAAACCCTTAGAGCTGCTGCACCGATTTTCCTGCATTGGGTTTTTCCGGGGACTATTGTGTCCAAAAATAAGTGTGTCCTATGTATCTTATTCTTTGCTCTGTTTGCTGTTTCATGGGCCAAATATCTAATTAGTGTAGGTTGCAGAAGTAATTTGCTTCAATGTTCAGAAGAATAACTTGACGCATGTAATTTGAAATCAAGTAGGTGAAGTAGATTCAGATTTGCTGCAGTAGGGGTTCCTTCGAGTCTAGGAATTTTCACAATTTAAGATTGTCCTATTCATTCTTTCGGCTACACTGTTCTGTTGAGGATTATAAGACACAATCATTTGATGTTTGATCCCATGCTGGTGAAGTATATTCTTTTCCATTATCAGTACGAATAAAGCCAATATGAGATTGTGTATCGTTTTCAATCCATGCATGGAAGTTTTTGAAAGATTCAAAAGCTTCAAATTTGTTCTTCAATAGATATACCCAACACATTCTGGTGTAGTCATCAATAAAATTCATCACGTATTTATTTCCATTTGCAGAAGGAACATGCATAGGGCTACACAAGTCAGAATGAATCAGTTCAAGCTTTCTATGTAAATGAGAACCATGAAATGACTGTTTTTGTGTTTTCCTATCATACAAGCATCACATTGCTTAAGTTTCCTAGGAATGGTGGGGAAACCAGTAACACAATTTCTCTTCAATAAACGAAGACTGTGATAGTTCAGATGGCCAAATCTAGCATGCCATAAGAGACTGGATGATAGTACTGTCATCAAATTGAGAAATGTATGCAAAGTTTTGTGCACGAGCGAGGGTTCCTTGCAACTTTAAGAGTCTTTCTTCTTTTGTCCCAGTCATGACAAGTGAGTTGTCTAATGCTTTTCTCACCTCGACCTTGCCATCAAACATGCGAATGGAGTGCCCTTGCTGGCGGATGTGAACCAAGGACAACAAGTCTCTCTGCAAATATGAGATGTAGAGAAGATCATGTAGAAGAATGTCAGGGAGACTAGGTAGTTTGAGCCTGATTGTGCCAAGCCTGGATGGTTTGAGTTTTGACTTATCTGTAAAGTAGAGAACTCCATAAACATTTTCATTGGATTCTTCAAAGAAATATCTTTGAAAGGTCATGTGGCAAGTTGCTTTTAAGTCAAGCAACCATGCATTTTTCCACGAAGCAAGTGAAACATTAAACAAGTCTTCAATTACTCCAATATTGCAATGTGCCACAATGTAATGAGCGGATATGGGTGCTTTACCTTTCCCTTGATCTGACAATTTTCCTTTCTCTTCATTCCTTTCCTATTTGATTCTGTCCCAAGAGAGCTTGCATGTGGAAGCATCATGTCCATTTCTGTTACACCGTATAAAATGAAGATCAAGTCTTCCTCCTTGGTAATGTTTACCCCCCTTGCCTCTATTATTTTTCTTTCCATGTCCTCTATTGCCACCTCTTCCACTAGAAGAATGCAGTGCCTAATTCTTCTCATTTTGTGCAAGGCACATAACTTCTTCAGTAGACTGAGAAATTGTCTTCTTCTTCCCAAAATATTTCTCTCCTTTAGCAAACTTCTCCATAAGAGAGTCAAAGGAAATCTCTTTAAGTTTGCCACTGGCTTGTAATGAGTCACGATAAATAGAATATTTGGGATATATTGCCTTGATGAAAGACGTGAGAGAAACATCTTCGGTAGCTTATATATCATGCACAATGGATTTTATTTCAGAGGCCAATGCAAGGGGATTGGGGATCATCATCTTTCAATTCAAGATTAAACAATTTGATCATTAATTGGACTACTTCAAGCTCAGAGTGTGAGTCATATAAGTCTTTCAACTTCTTTAAAGCTTCAAAGGAATTTGTAAATGGTGCAATATGATGACTCACCTCTTCATTGACTGATGCTGCAATCAAGGCATATGCCTTGCTGTTCTTGTTCTCCCATATGGCGAGCTCTTTGTCTGAAGTGGGCTTTTTAGGAGGATTGCCAACTTCTCCTTCACAAACTCCTTTCCACAACTCATTGAAAATGAGGGTATGCTTTATCTTTCTGGACCATTCATGGTAGTTCTCTTTTCCAGTGAGAACTACTCCAACTATATAAATAAGAGAATGCATTTTACAAAACTTCTAGGCTGGACCTTGAATAGATAAAATTCTTGCTAAAAAAATATCTTAATAGAGACTCATCATACATGCATCTCTTCAAAAATTAACCAACATATGCCAACATATATTTGAATACATATATGAATGGTTTTGAATATATAACAAGGAATTCAAAACTCAACGGTGCATATATATAATTTAAGCCCAATGCTGCATATAATAATATGAATCATTAACCAACCATTTACCATTTACCAACACATATATGATACCAACATATGCCTTATCACATATAAGCTTCAACACATATATCCTATGCCATCCAACATATTACATACCATACATACCATATTGTTAATTTTCCCTGAGGGCTTCATTGTTCTTTGCTTTGATAATTGCATTACATCATTTACATATTGAATTCACCCCATAACATTATAAAATTATTTCATCATATGCAATTATGTAGAGAGAACACCATCATTAGTAATGCAACGGAACATAGAAAGACAACAGAAGAAAGGCATACACAAGTAAAGACACCATGACTTGGTCGGAGGCCAGGGCAAAACCCTACAAGGGGAAAAACCCAGAAATCAATTCTTCTTCTTTTATTAGATTTCATCGAAAGTTTAACTGAGATACAAAGTACAATTGGTGTGAGACTTCAAACACATGAGGCCTCTTAGGGCCAATAAGAGTCAGTTCACAATTACGCTTGTGAACTAATGCTAATCCCAAAAGAACTAATATCATATCACCATCTCTGACATAGTAGCAATATCATCATTATCAAGTCAACACCATTACTGTCATAGCAACATAGTCATTATGTCTTCACTAAATAACTGACAATACTGCTAGGGTTTCTATATTTCTCCGGATGCATACAATGTCACATCAATGTGAGGTTATATATATAATGCAAGGATGCCATTCATACAATGGTGTCAATCATACTATGAAGATATTTTGAATACCTTGGTGCCATACAAACCCAAATACCACGAGTCCATAGGAACATACCATACAACAAGGGTGCGACACTGTAATTGACATATTAATGTGAGGCTGAGCTGTAGGAGCGAGATATAAATAACATGAGTGATATCAAGTGTATGTAATATATGTGGAGCCAAGTGCTGTATAACATATATGATGCCAAGGACTGATGCCATATACGATGCCATGACTGTATGCAATGCCAAAACTATATATCATATGCGACGCCAAGATGTCAGGACTATATCATATGCGATGTCAAAAACTAATGCCATGACTATATGTAATGCCAAACTATATATCATATGCAATGGTAGGATGTCAGGACTGTATCATATGCGATGCCAAAAATTGATGCTATGACTGTATGTAATGCCATAACTATATATCATATGCGATGCTAAGATGTCAGGACTATATCATATGCGATGTTAAAGTCAAATTGTGCAATACATAACAAAGATTCGATGCCCGTTCATACATTCCATAGAGATGAGATCTCTGTTCATACATGCCATAGAGATGTGATTCCCGTTCCCACATGCCATAGAGATGTGATGCCCATTCCTTCATGCATGCGATGTGTATCAATAGAAACCATAGGGTGACAGAGATGCGAGTGTCATGACGAATGTCCATAAGTCCCAAAGATGACTATTGCGAGTGCCCATAGTGAATGCGAGAGCCATAATGAGCCATAATTGAGAGAATTATTATAGATATATGTTAGATATGACAGTTTTAAAGATGCGATAACTATTGCAGTGCGATGACTACAAAACGATACCAATTAACAAGATAAAATGCGAGACAACAACGAATGTGGTCCACAGAAAAATACTCTGAGGATGCTTTCAAGTTATTTCAACGAACTTTAGAAGTATATGTCAAGCCTTCATAAAAAATTTGACCAATACGAACTGTAGAGAATAGTTAATCAAACTTCTTGCTTTTCATTCAATAGTGTGCTTCCTTTTTATAAGACTTCACGGCTTGTCAAATGAAACCCTTAGAGTGAGGCCGACTTTGAGATTTTGGAGGGAGAATTTTATTTTGAATTTGCCATCAATATTTTAAATATATATTTTCAAAAACTATTTTCCCAAATAATTCCTTTTGACCAATTTATAATTCTTCTCTTAACCGATATAAATTTCTTTAGGGCCTAATGGGCTTTTCTTGGGGCTAATGATTTTCCTTAAGGGAAACTTGTCTTGACGCTGCCCAATTTTAACACTCCCTCTCAGCTAGGGAGAAATTTCCATCATCATCATAGACTTCATCTAAGATGTCTCATCATTACTGCATCATGATGAATCTCGAGTGAACATATGAGGAAGGCAGACAACCAAACTTAATTCCTTTCATCATTAGTTGAACAATCTCGATCTAAAGAAGAAGAAGAATCATCATAGGGAAGCATCCGACTTCCATTCTATTTTCAATAATCAGAAAAATAGAATCATCATCTTCATGAAGTCATATTTCGTCTTGACTCATCTCGCTCATCTCCATTTGTTAAACAATCTTGAATTTGAAGAATGTGACATCATAGGGGAGCCTAGCTCAACCCACAACAACATCGGAGAGCTAAGCTCAATTTGGAAAAACATCAGGGAGCCTTGTTCAACCTGGAACTAAATCAGGGAGCCAATGCTACTACCCGGAATCCACAGACAATAAGAGGGATGCCACTTACCGTGAGAGGTAAGGATCATGCCTATCCTATTTTCTCTGCTGATCTTCCCATCTCAAATGTCTCGTTGTCATTTATGCTCATCTCGTGTTGAACACTTTTGAATCCAAGGAAGAAGAATCACCACAAGGGATCCCTCTGCTTCCACCTTGTATCCAATGACAATGGGTGAGATCAGACTTACCCCAATGCGTAGGGATCACACTCTATCTCGAAGTCCCCGACAATAGGTGAGATCAACTCACCAGAGGTAAGAATCACAGTCCACCCTATTGTCCACGATCCTATCTTGACCCTTGAGAGTCAAATGGTAGAATACCTGCATCCACCAACTTGGGTGAGATCCACCTACTGCAAGGGGTAGGTATCAGACTCTATGCCAAGTCCCTCATCCTAATGGCCAGATGGGGAGGTTATCCCACAAAGTGGGTAGGATGCTAACTAGAGATCCCAAATCTCTACACACCCTATTGGTTAGAGGTCTCTCATCCCCAAGAGCCCACCAACTCCATTCCCCACCCTGGGAGCTCAACCAAGGGGGAAAAGCAATGATCAATGTACTTGATCAGCCCAAACCCTTAACCAGGAGGGTCACATCCATTAGTCCATGCTGCTCTCCGAAGATCATAAACATATCAAAGTGCTCGTATCCAGTACCGGCTCAAACAACTCACTGAAGAGTTCAATCACACCGCCTCATGCATTACCAAGAGCAACAATTGTATGTTTCCTGTTCATATAGGACGTTAAACATTAGAGCGAATATATAACATAAAGAAAGGAATAACATATTCTTCTTTCTCCTTCTCATGCAGGGAGGCAGTAACCACAAGCCTAAGCTTGTCTCATTCAACGACATTATCTTAATCTATGAAGATGTCTTTGACCCATCTCTCTCTCTCTCTTTATTATATATGTCTTTGACCGATCTCTCTCTCTCTCTCTCTATCTATCTGTCTATCTATCTATATATATATATATATAACCCAACTTTGTTTGAATAAGTTGATGCAAGATTCACCAAATCTAATAACAATAATTGATGCAATCCAGTATGCCATAAAAATACTTCTATACGAGAGGTGGATCTTGATACTGCATGGGGTAAACTAGTCCTGTCAACAAAGAACTATTAGTGGATATAATCAATACTCAAAGGCATATTATTCACAATATCAAATGTTCATTAAGAGAAGACTCGTTTCATTCTGCAGTCATGGAACTTCTAATCATCCATTGCAAATAAATAGTAGTTGTTGGGATCTCATCAAGGGTCTTTATTGTTGAAATATGTAACTAAGTTCAGTCTTCATAACGACATATGCAATCATGATTTTATGTATTTATTATTGTTATTCTTGAGGAATGGGTTTCATGCTCAAGGGAAATTTATGTTTAGGTCAAGCACCCATTGAGTGCTTCTAGGGCTTGTCCTTGAGTCTACAAGTCAATTGAGTCATTGTCATGTATGGAAGACCATTTTGGGCATGTTACATATTATAAAGAAAATTATTTGAGTCAAAAGACCCTCCAAGACCTCGTCATGGTGCAAAGATCAAGCCGATCTACATGAAGGGACAAGTCGGCCTAAAGATAGCAATTTGTACCCCTCAAAAGCCTATAAATAAGAAGCAACTCGACCTCATTTGGACACACTCTCAAGCAAGTTTGATCTCAAGAAAGTAGTTGGAAATGGACGAAAAAGAAGAAGAAAGCAAGATCAAAGTTTTGGGCCTCTCTCTCTCTCGTGCTAGGGTTTCTATAGTTGCTGGGCAAATCGAAGCATTGGAAAGCTGCTGGGCAAGTCCCAAGTGTTGGAAAGTTGTTGGGAAAGTCAAAGTGCTGTTGGGCAAGTCGAAGTGCTAGGAAGAAACTGCTGGGTCGAAGTTCCAAAAGAATTTGCCGGGCAGGTCGAAGTTCTAGAAGTATTTGTTGGGTAGGTCAAATTTCCAAAAGAATTTGCTGGGCAGGTCAAAGTTCTAGAAGAATTTGCTGTGCAGGTCGAACTTGCAGAGGAATCTACTGGGAGGTCAAAATTGTAGAAGTTGCTAGAAGAAACGTTCATTAAGGAAGAAAGCTTTGACTTGGTCTTAGAGGGTCTTGGTCAAGGGTCACAGGCCCTGGAATTTGTCAATCAAAGATTCTATAAGAAGAGAAGAATTCTTGCGGGTTTTCCTCTCAGTTGGAGAGGTTTTGGCCCTGATTGATCGCCTATATCTTGTGTCCTTTTTCTTATTGTTCTTTATGGTTTGGTAGCTGTTTGATGAAGAGAATACTAATAATAATCAAGTGAAAGAAGAAGCTAATAAAGTTAAGTAAAAATACATCACAAGCAATTATCAAAGTAAGAGAAATCACCTAATCTAGCTGCCCCTAGATTTCTCAACATGGAATCAGAGCTAAGGTGACAAGACAAGGAAAGAAAACTTAAAGAAGGAAACTCAAGGGTCGAAGCACAAGAACATCATCAAGAGCATCAATCATCAAGAAGGACCATTCATCTCAAGGATCATCACATCTCAAAGAAATAAGACCTCAAAACCCTAGCTCATCCAAAGAGGGTTATTCACTTGAAGCATTCTTGAGAAACTCACGTCATCATCACAAAGAAAAAGATCTACAAGACCCTACCTCCACTCAAAGAAGGACTACTCATTGAAGCATCTTGAAGTCTCTACATCCAAGGGAAGCAAGAAGAGGTGTTGTCATCATCATCAAGGAATCAAGGTGATCTCCCTCTCTTTGAAGGATCACTTTTGAAGGAAGACATCTTCATTAAGAAGACATCTTCTATTATCAACATCATCATCAAAATCAAGAAGGCATCAAGTTGAAGATATTGTCATCAAGAAGCATCTTCACTTGACAAGTAAGTACCTTTATATTTATGACTGAATATGCTATCAAAATGACTTCATTTTGCAAGGAAAGCAACAAATTGGTTGGGTCATCAAACTTTCTTGCATGGAAGAAGAGGACAAATTTGATCCTCATAGAAAATGAAGTCGTTGAACATGTTAAGGGATCAATCACTAAGCCTCCAAAGGAAGAAGCTCAAGCTCTAGCAAAATATATGAAAGGGGAAATAAGGGCTCAAAGGATTCTCATAGAATCCATCAAAGATCCCCTCATTCTGTATGTAGCAAAGTTAGAGACATCAAAAGAAATATATGAGAAGCTAGTAGAATTGTTCTTCGTAAGTATTGTTGGAGAAGTGATATCTTTGAGAAACGAGCTATACAAAATGAACATCTCAAAAGAAGAAGATGGAATAACCTCATACTTTATGAGGGTATAAGAAGTAAGAGACCAACTACAAGAGTTGGGAGAAATAATGTCTGACAAAGAAATGACCACCATAGTGCTTAATGCACTACCAGAGGAATGGGGCAACTTTACATCAAACATCTATGGAAAGAAGGAAGCTGCCCCTTTCAATGAACTTTGGTCATTGTATAAGATTGAAGAAAAATAGGTTGCTGGCAAAAAGCAATGTAGGATTAAATGAGCAAGTTCAAGCATTTGTTGTCATGGCTAGGAAGAAAGGTAAGTTTGGAAGATTTGGTCCTCAGAAAAAGAACAAGAAGGATATGTCGAAGATGCAATGATATGGTTGTCATGAATATGGGCACTACAAGAGAAATTGTCCAAAGCTCAAGAAGGACAACAACAAAAGAGGAAGGGAAGAAGTCCATAACACCGAAGAAGTGGAAGAACCACAAAAGAAGAAATCAAAGGAGGAGGAAGTGAGAGATCTCTACTATGACTAGGATAATCTCCTTCACTTAGTTCTTTTCAATTTTTAATAGCTATCATGGCAGGAAGCATTGTAGGTATGACAAGGTGCATCATACTAGAAGATAACATCATATTAGAAGCATACCATGGAAGCAAGAGCTCATGACATCATTAGAGAAGCTTGAAAGAATAGCTGAAGAAGAAGTCTACATGGATGTAGCAGTCATCATATAAAGGAAGTAGCTCTTGGTAACCTCGTTGAAAGCATATATAGTACATATGATTGAAAGAAATTCATCTGGAATGATAGAAGGAGTTCATCATATATCATCATCATGGTAAAGGAGCTTTTGCCGGATGAGGATAATCTTGTTGGAATCTTCATTAGAAGGTTCATCTCTACTTGGAAGAAGCATCTCACTGATCATTCCACCTTGTGTGGGATCCATTGTTTAGAAGAATGATGGTATGGTGACAGGCAAGTGCAGCAAGTCAATATGATTGAAGTACTCTCAATCAAGGAAAGGAAGGTGCTGAAGGGCAAGTACAACATTTTTGAATGGGGCCATCGATGAGGAAGTATACATTGAACAACTCGAAGGCTTTGAAGTAAATAGCAAAGACACTCATGTCTGTAGACTCAAGAAGGCCCTATATGGTTTGAAGCAAGCTCCTAGGGCATGGTATGCAAGAATGGATGCATACCTTCTAAGAATTGGGTTCATGAAGAGTACTGCTGATCCAAATCTCTACATCAAGGTTGTGGATAATGAGCCAGTCATTATTCTACTATATGTGGATGATCTATTCATTACAGGTGTGGAGCGAAGAATACAAGAATGCAAGAAAATGCTGGCAGCCAAATTTGAGATGAAGGATCTAGGACTGATGCAGTATTACCTAGGTCTAGAAGTATGGCAGAGGCCTGGGGAGATATATTTGGGGCAAGGAAAGGATATCATCAAGTTGTTGCAGAAGTTTGGAATAATGGATTCCAAGCCCATGACTACTCCTTTGATCACCAATCCCAAGAAGTTGAGGAGCTCTGAGTCAAGTCTCGTAGATCCTACCTCCTATTGTAAGTTGGTGGGTTCTCTGATGTATTTGGTAAATACTAGATTGGATATATGTTTTGCTGTGAATATTCTTAGTCAGTTTCAGTTGGAGCCTCGTCATGATCACTGGATAGTTGCCAAGCATATTTTAATATATCTTCGTGGCACTATACATCACTGCCTAAAGTACGATACAGGGATGTCAAGCTAATTGGCTTCACAGATTCTGATTGGGGTGGCAGTGAGACCGATGGAAGAAGCACTACAAGCGGATGTTTTAGTTTGGGATCTCCCATGATCTCATGGATTAGTAGAAAGCAAGATCCCGTTGCTTTGAGTAGTGTTAATTTTAGGTATGTTCTATGCTTAGAGCAATTTATTTCAATTTTCACAGTTAGCTCAATATCTTTCCCAGATTAGCAATCACATCAGCATTAAAGTAAATTGCAGATAGAACATAAACATAGATCGCAGAAGACAAGCCAAGACAAGAGGACACAAGATGTGGCGCTAGCCAGGGACAAACCCCAATGTGGGGAAACCCTTGATCAATTCTTCTTATATGTTCTTCAATAGTTCAGCAGAGAGAGAGAGAGAGAGATAGTACATTTACAACAGAAGTCAACACTTTGACTTATCTTAAATAAGAGCATAGATCATCTCTAAGTAGATGATACATGAGGTAGCTGAACTCAGTTGAAGACATGCTGCTTCAACTGATTCTCCTAGGTGACTCCATCACCCATCATAGTGCTGCACCTCATCATCATGTTGCACCTCACCGTGCTGCACCCATCATCACTATGCTGGACCTCATTACCATGCTGTACACATCATACTGCTGCACCATGATTGCTTGCTGTCCTATGCAAGCACCATGTCCTTGTTGTCCCATCGTTTAGCATTGCTGTGCCATGTCATAGCTTGCTGTCCCAAGTACCAAGCTCCAACAAGCACCATGTCCTGCTGTACCACTTACCATGCTGCTGTCCCTTGCAGCACCATGCTGCTGTCCCACTGTTTAGCATTGCTACTGCTGTCCCAATGTGCTTTTGCTGCCACATGTCATTGCTGCTATTATGCTGCCCATGCATCTTGCTGCATTATCACATTAGTATGCATTCAAACTTCATGGGTCACCTTGTTGTTGCTGCTGTCCTGTTGTGCCACCATTGCACTATGCTATTGCTGCTAGCACTGCTGTCCCACTGTTATTGCTATTCCATGTTTGCCATACTGCTGTCCATGGGCAGAGTTCTGGTCACTGGTTAGGGCATCCTCCTGTAACCTACAGCAACCCAACGATCATGCCAAAACCCACCTTAAATTATGTGACCAACCTTTCTTTACAAGGTAAGTGACCTTGCTGTTTGAGGAGGCACCTACAACTCCATGTATAGGGCTGTTTGACCCTCAAAACAACACTTACAGACCTACGGCTTAATCATCCCAGCAAGATCCCTTACTCGGCCTATCTCAGGGAGGATTCTCCTTGGTTTTCTTGCCCAGAACAACCTTCTATGAGGGCAGCCTTCACACAGACCTTGCTGCCTCTTCAAACAGTCCTCAAGGAGCAAATCCGAGCTCCTTTCCTTTGCGGCCAGTAGCAAGGTAACTTCGCTCTCCAACAGTCACAAGGGTGACCTTAACGTCCCCTCTCCTTTGCTGAAGTAGACTCTGTATTGCGGCCTTCTAGCCCAGCTCCTCGGCCCTCCTAACAACAGCTCTGACCCTGTAATAAACCCAAAACTAGGGCTTGCTAGGACAACGGCTAGGGCTTCCTTAGGGCAACGTCTAGGGCTTCCTTAGGATTGCACCTAGGGCTTCTTTAGGACAACATAGAGGTTCCTTCCATGGCTGAGATCTGATCTCCATTAGGGCTTCCTCTCCTAGATTTCTCTTCCACTAAAACCTAGAACAAGTGGAGAGAAATCAAGAGTGAAGTGTGTGTGAAATGACTCTCAAGTCATCTCCTTTTATACTAAAATGTTGAGCACATGTGGGGGTTATTTGGTTGCTGGCCGACCTTGACGAATTGTCTTATAACACAAATAAATTCATAACTCCATGAATACTTATTGGAATCGGATGATCTTTAGATCAATCCTACACCTCTCGATGAGAGGGATCCAAGAAAAATATCAATTGCCATAAATAAGATGACCCACATGGAGTTTGGCTCTAGTTGCCAATTTTAACAAGTAGTGCTGAATTAGAGTATGTGGCTGCATGTGAAGTAGGAAAGGAGGCTTTATGGTTGAGGAAGCTTCTGACAGATTTGTTCGAGAAGCCTATGGGTCCCACTGTGATCAAATGTGACAATCAAAGTTGCATCAAGATGTCTAAAGATCTCATGTTTCATGCTAGGGTGAAGCTTATCAGCAATAAGTTCCACTACATTAGGAACTTGGTGCAGGATGGGATCGTGAAGCTACAATATGTCTCGACAGATGATCAGGTAGCTAATATACTAACAAAGTCTCTTCCTAATAAGAAGTTTGAATATCTTAGAAGCATGCTTGGTTTAGTTGATATTGTTGATCTTGTTGATGATAAAAGTTTGGAAGAGATTTGTTGAGGCTTTGTGTGTGAGATACGTTGCCTGGGAGGACATCTGGCTAGCACTATGTGTTGATGTTTGGATCCCGAAGTAGGGAGTTTGGCGTTGGTCATGGAGCTCTGACCTCGGATACGCACCTAGATCCTTGGGTTGATGGTTAGCAAGTAAGCCTGATGGTACCTTGAGAGGCTGGAAACTTTAGTCGATCTGAGTCCCTCCCGGATAGATTTCCTTGGTCAGGAATCTAGTCCAGTCATCGTGAGTGCCTAAACTGTTGGAGGACCTTGGATAGATTGCCCTCGTCAGGAATCTGGTCCATGGCATTGCGGTGCCTAAACTCTTCATAGTTCATATGTTTTGAGATCCTCTTAGTACTTGTATATGTTGTTATGAATACTTCCCTAGTTAAGAGGAAGTGTTGAAGAATGTAACTAGGTTTGGTCTTCGTAAATGTATTTGAGTCATTATGTAATGTACTTGTCAAAAGAATGAAAAATAAAATTTTATTATCATTACAATGACTTATTATAGCATGGGTTTCATGCTTGGGTCATCCATTGTGGACTCCTAGGCTTTATATTGAGTCATTAGAGTCATTGTACATTTTATGAGACCCTTCTTGGGATTTTGAATCATGTAAAAAGATTTATTATTGAGTCAAATTAGGTATTTGACACCTCCACACCAAGTTGACCTCAAGGAGATAAAGTCGGCCTCATATAGGGCAATTCGACCTCACCTAAAGCCTATATATACAAGCAGTTCGAATTCATCAGGAGCATCTTTCACAAGTTTTATGTCCAAGAACAAGAAGGCAGAAAAAGTGCGAAATTCCTAGAAGAGAAGAAGAAGTGTTGGAAGGGTCTAGGTCGAAGTTTTGGGCTCTCTTTTTCTTTCTCTTATGCGAAGTTACTGGGAAAATTGATGGATCGAAGTCTTATTGCTGGAGGGGTCGAAATTCTGGAAGAGCTGGGTTGAAGATTCTGCTGTTGGAAGGCTGAAATTCTGGATTTCTGGGTCAAAGAGCTGCTGCTTCAATGTCAAAGTTCTAGGTTGAAGTTGCTGGAAGAGGAGGCTGAGTTGGTGGTTGGAGGAGGTCTGTGTCTAGGTTGAAGTGTCTAAAGAAAACTATTGAAGGAAGAGATTTGGATTGGCTTTTCCCCTAGATAGTGGTTTTTCCTTGGCAGAGTGCCTATATCTTGTGTCTTGTGTTTTTGTGATCTTCATACACACATAATTTCGTAATTGCTTAATGAAAGGTAACATAACAAAGAAGTAAAAGAAGCCAACGTAATTCACAAGTAATTATCAAGAAAGAGAAATCTAATCCTAACTCTACTAGCATTGATTTCTCAACGAGCAGAAGGGAATGATGTATGTGGTGTCGGGTAGTGTGACCACGCGACCAAAATCGAGATTTCTCATGTAGTGCCACCCCTAAAGCTAGTAGTCAATAAAGGAGATCCCACGGGACTAAGAGACAAGGTTAACCACCAAATTGGACAAAGGGGACAAGATTACAGACCAAGCCCATTCTTTCCACCGAATCCCTCTACTAATCCATGTCCAGAAGTGTCCATGATAAGTAAGCAAAGATACTCAACTACATAATGAAAAACCATACCTTTGGGGTTGGGAGGCCCACCTTCAAAAATACGATCATAACAGATGGGCGAGAGAACATATGGCTGGTTCAAGTGGCAGAGATAGTGGCACATCGAGCTATCGGGTGGCTGTAAGGGGTTGCCGATTGAGGACCATCTAGGAAGTTTTTTTCCCCTATGGATACACCCATAGGTGGTGGGTAACAATGCCATCATGGTTACCATACTTATTACAAGCATTGACAACAATATCAAGTTACTGCATATCAAGCCAATGTTTCTAGCTTGCTTTATAGAATAAAAAAATCCATCATGATCACATGACATGGATTTATTCAAATATGAGATACTTGCCAAATACCAAGGAAATTTAAGTCATATTAACTGTTACTATAGAGTGCACCAATATATCACATGTACGAAAGATCATACTTACTTTCATATGTGCTCAAGGAGATATTTTGTTATACCTCAAGTCTTAGCTTGCGATTTAACATTGCAGCTAAATTGAAACAATATTCTATACATACCTTGTAATATTTAGACACCTTTACCAACTTGTAGCATTCATATACCATATATGATTTTGTCATTGGCAGTAGTAGAGTTTGCATATTGCTCTAGCTTCCTCTTTCTTGTACCAACTTTCAACTTGTTCCTGCACTAGCTTCTTCCTGCACTAGCTAGCATCCAGATGATCCTTAAGAAGGATCAACTAATCACATCTTCATCAAGAGGTTAGAAATACTCAAATACTCAAATATTCATGTAGGAAGGATAAGTAATAATCAAAATAAATCTAAACAAGAGCAGTGTCATAAAATAAATCTAGAAGGTACTTATCTTTAATGAGGATTGAAGGAACTGATCATATCCCTCTTGATTCGATCTTCATGAAGTACCATAGGGCATTAGCCATATATCATAGATCTCATCAAAGGAGGAGATGCCTTAATTGCCAACAACCAATTTATTATCATTTGCATCTTCATCTTGTCCTGACGATGAACCACACTGGATGGTTTGAAACGTGTCGGCAAATTTTTTTTTTCTACTATGTGATTTCTATCGAAAATTTTTGTTCTTTAATTTAAATATACTGTCTCTTGGAGAGAATCTAGGGTTACACTGAACTTTTTATTTATCATGCCAGGGTTTCAAGACTTTAGAATTTTATCATATCCAAGTCCATCAAGTGACTTTAGGGGATAAACCCTAATCTCTTGTTTTCTACCAAACCCTAACAACTCTCACTAGAACGAGGATGCCTAAGGTTTCCTTCAAACCCTAGCCTTTGTTTAGGTCTCTGCCATCCTTCACTCTACTTGATCCATCAATGTCTTGACAGGGGTGCTTCGATGACTTTTCTTCCAACCCAATGTTGAAACCATGTCAATTTTCCCTGACGAATTCATTGTTCTTTGCTTTGATAATTGCATTACATCATTTACATATTTAATTCACCCAATGTAGGGGAACATAAAGAAACAACAGAAGAAAAGCATGCATAAGTAAAGAAACCATGATTTGTTCAGAGACTAGGGCAAAAGCCCACAAGGGGGAAAACCTAGAATTCAATTCTTCTTCTTTTATTAGATTTCATCGAAAGTTCAACTGAGATACAAAGTACAATTGCCTCAAAGACATCAAAGACATGAGGCGTCCTAGGGCCAAAAAGAGTCGGTTCACAACTGCGTTTGTGAACTGACGCTAATCCAAAAAGAATTGATATCATATCATAGTCTCTGACATAGTAGCACTATCATCATTGTCAAGGCAACACTATTACTGTCATAACAACATAGTCATTATGTCTTCACTAAATAACTGACAATACTGCTAGGTCATACTGATAGGGTTTCTATATTTCTCGGGATGCATACAATGTCACATCAATATGTGAGGTTATATATAATGCATGGATGCCATTCATACAATGGTGCCAGTCATACTATGAAGATATCCTGAATACCTTGTTGCCATACAAACCCAAATACCATGAGTCCATAGGAACATACCATACAATAGGGGTGTGAGACTGTAGTCGACATATTAATGTGAGACTGAGCTATAGGAGTGAGATATATATAACATGAGTGATATCAAGTGTATATAACATATGTGAAGCTGAGACCTGTATAACATATATGATGCTAAGGACTGATGCCATATACGATGCCACCACTGTATGCAATGCCAGAACTATATATCATATGCGATGCCAAGATGTCAGGAATGTATCATATGCGATGTCAAAAACTAATGCCATGACTGTATGTGATGCCATAACCATATATCATATGCGATGCTAAGTGTCTCTTCACCTTCTCATTTGTGTATTTACAATATTTACAATAATTTCCTAATCCCTAAAGATTATGTGTCAAGAAAATCAATAGATCATTTTTTTGCTAGGAATTTAAGTATCGTGTGCTAGGTTTGCGGAAATCTAACATGGTATTACTATTAGAGCTAGATCTCTGAGAACCAATCTCAAGGTGTCAAGTTCATACTGGACTGTTGGGGCCAAGTTATGTTGCGATCTTACAAGCATATTTTTTTTAAGGAGGTCGAAGTAAATCGACTATATAGTGCCCCAAAATGATTTTTTTTCAAGGACCTAAAGTTGTTTTGGTGGAATTAAAAGTTTGTTGGGGAGCCCTAGGTTGAACTATAGTTGAAGACATTTATAAAAGGGGGGGGGTGAGGCAGGGGACAACCCTGAGTGGGCCGTAAGACCCACCCAACTAACAACAACATAAGCCGTTAGTGGCCAGCCACAGGTCATTGCAGAAGATGCGGAAAATAAGGTAGTCGAATGTGCGGGGATGAGGACCAAGCTCAGCCATCGAATAGTTGGTCGAGCTACAGGAAAACACAATAATGTGGGGACTGTTGAGGCATAGTCGTTGGTCAAGCTGTGGTAGGGGACATGTTATGCAGTACGATACAGGATCACACGAGTTTGAGCTGCCAACGAAAAATATCATGGACAAGGGACAATGCGTAGGGTTTTGTTAGGGTGTGTCAAGCACAACAGGAAGTCAACCTCTAGGGTTGAGTGTTGTAGTAGTATGTTGGAGGGCTGACACAAGAGAGTGACAACAACGAATCAACGCAGAGTTGGATAATGTCGCTAGCAGATAGGGCCATTGTAGAGAAAGGAAAGCCACCACCAGGAGCAGGGCCAACTGCAGGAGTCAACAAGATTGGTGTTTGGGAGGATCCACAGGATCGAGCAATCGATGTTAGCACATGGGACATGGTCGAAAAGAGAGGCATCTTGTGCAGTTGAGAGAGTAGGCTGTAGTTGGTGTGTCAGAGCAGGCAACAATTGGTTTCAACTATCTGGCAGGTTGGGTTAAGTTTGTAGTGTGTGGGCTGTGGGCTGCAAAGCATGGGTAGGCTTTTAGCAAGCTTGGTGGAGGTTTCCAAGGCAGAGGTAGAACTGTGCAGTAGTTATGGTGGGTTTGTGGTAGCAAGGACAATGACTAGGAGTCTTGGGTATAAGGTTCAAGGAGTATGGGTAGCTAAAGAAGCTGCAACCACTAAGAAACAATTAGTTTGGGACCATCAGACAACCACTAGGAACCCATGGGTAGTAGTTAAAGATGTCGGGTAGCCACCATAAAGCAGTCAGGGGCATAGGTGCAGGATTCAAGCTATGGACGGGCTAGTCACAGAGGGAGCGATGGGGTCCAGTGCAAGTGGTGCCATAAAGGATCATGTCGTGGGCAGAATGTTGCACTGGGTATGGTTAGGTTGCTATAGGATGTAATGGCTAGCTAGAATTCGTTGGGTAGGGGATATGCCACGACATACATGGGCCAACAGTTGCTGGCAGAGCTGGTAGTAGCCAACCATAGGTATGAAGGATAGTATTGGTAGCCAATAGGATTGGAGGAGGTTTGCTCTTAGAGGGAGATCGTACCAGGTGTGAAATTGGTAGTGTACTGTTTCGTGGGTGTCTTAAAGGACTGAGATAGACCCACAAGGAAGATCTTTGCAAATCTATAATCATCAACTTTCTTCTGGGTGTTAGAAGGACTTAGCACATGGGTCACAAGGAGATCAGAGAAGCTGTGCTAGAAGGAATTAGCACAAGAGAAATGGAAAGGAGCATTGCAGTAACAAAGAATAAGGAATAGGGGGCTCTGAAGCCTGAGTAGCTTAGAGAGAGTCAACTTTTCAGGTTCAGGTAGGGAAGAGCAACTGACAAATTCCTCCAAGTCTATCAAGAAGGTCTCTTGGTACAAGATGACCTTACAGAATGATCAAGAGCATGAGGCTTCTAGGAACAACACCAAGTGGAGTTAGACTTAAAGGATCTTTCTAGACCAGGTGGTAGAGAAGGCTTCCGGTTTAGAGGGAGCATCCAAGTCAATGGATATAAGTGTAGGATCGAAGGCAGTTACACTGGACTTTGCTCTAGGTTGAACAAGTTGCATTGTAACTTAGGAAAATCACATAAATATTATGTTGGCTCATTGAGCTAAATTAAACTTAGGAAAAGTAAATTAAATTACTATAGTGCTATGTTGCAGGAAACGTGGTATAGAGGTCCGTTTCTGTGCGGAAACGGGTACAAAACGCGGAAAAGCGTTTGGTACGGCCGTGAAACGCGTTTCTGCGTTTCAGGGCCGTACGACCCACGTTTCCTCATTAACTTGTGTTTTTTTTTTAATTTACTTTTAGGGTATGTTAGTGACTTCTTGTTGCTTCTAGATGCGTGTCTAAAGTTATAAAAGTGAATTTTTGCCCTAGTGTTGATATGTAGTTCATCAGGAAGTTTGAGGGATATGCAGTTCATGGTAATGTTAAATTCTTAAAGTAAAAGTGATATTCTCCTTTATTTTTCATTTTCATCATTTTACTTAAATTTTTAACATTACCATGAAATGACTCGGGATGTTTGAGAGTGGTTTCGCCCTCATTGGATTTCATATGGAGAAAGTAGAATTTTAGATCTCACTCAAAATCCAGCGGACTTATTTGTTTTTCAGGATTTCAGGATTGGAGGGATTGCAATGTTTCCATTGGATTTTATCATGTACTAGGGTATGGAACTTGTATTTAATCAAGAGAACCAAGCCCTATATGCAGGGGAAACTCCCAATAATCAAGATCATGTAGGGCACTAGGGTATGAAATGTGTATTTAATCAAGAGCACTAAGGTCGTTCGACTATGTAGGAGGAGACTCCCAATACAACAGTGGTCCTTCTAAAGAATGGGATGTGGATGCAGAAAATCCTGATTTGGATCTCTCTCTTGCAGCCTTATAGTCTTTATTGTACTTGCAGCCTCATATACTAATGTAAATAAACGCTGATTTTGAGATTTGGATATATAATAAAGGTTGCTTTTGGATATTCCGATATTTTTATTTTCATTATGTGATCATTCATCAGTAAATGTGATGTAAATTAAATCTTAATGTTTAAGTGTAATAGATTATAATGTATCATTTATGCTTTATGATTGCACATATATATATATATATATATATATTTAAATATTTTCAATATATATATATATATATATATATATTCGCGTTTCCCCGTTTCCAAAATTTGGGGAGGTCGTGTTTCGTATCGCTTTCCGTTTCGGAAACTCGTACCCGTTTCCCCGTTTCGTGCAACTTAGCTATAGTGACTTTGTTTTAAGCTCTGCCATTGATCTCAAGTGAGGCGAGATCTAATCTCGGCTACCAATCACTTTGGAAATTAGGGCGAGGGATTTAGTTCAATGTAAAGTTATAAAAGTAAGGCTAGGGAGAGGTAGAAGACACAACATTAAATGACACTAGCCTCAGGAGGAGGAGGTGTGTGATACTCCAGAGTGTCGGGTTTGAGGAAGTACAGGAGGGAGCTTGGAGATCCAGATTTTCCAAGGAGATCCAACATTGATCTAGGGCGGATCTGCTAGATTAGATCCAAGGCATTTGTATTTTTTATTTTCTCAGTCGGTCCATTTTCCTAGGACAAGAGCCCTAGTAAGTTCGAAGGTTATTTTAATGAAGAACCCTGTTTGGGTAAAATTTGTTTGTGTCATTGTGATTGAGATCGATATATTTTCTTTTTCTGAATTTTATTGTGTTAGGAACCCAGCTATGCATTTAAATCAATAGATCAATTTTTCTGCTAGGAACTTAAGTGTCAAGGGTTAGGTTTGTAGAAATCTAATGAGAATTCCTCAAGCCTACAAACACTAGATATGCTAGCAAATTTCTTTTAGTAGAGAGGATGTGGAGGTGCAATTGACATTGCAGGCCATGGTTGTCATTTTGGATTATAACAGGTGGAAAGAATCCAAGATAGAGGAGCAGAAGAAAATTAGGCTACAAATATTGGAAAATGATTGGTGGGTAGATTGTGCTTATTTGGTATCACTTTTATGCTTTATAGTTGAGGTGATTCGCTACATTGACATAAATTGTCTTAGACTTGGAGAAATCTATGAGACTTTTGATAGCATGTTGGGTTTAGTGAAGGTAGTCATTCGTGAGAAACATCTCTCCTTAGAGTTTTACATGACTTATATTTGGCCTATTATTTAGCTTAGGTGGGATCGAATGAATAAACGTTTGCACATTGCAACATACGCACTCAACCCAAAATGTTATGTGGCAAGGCTTGGTAGAATTTTTCTTATTGAAGATCTATAGGTCAAATGGGGATTTTTATGTGTTGTCACAAAGATGTATAGTTCAAAAGAGGGAGAACTCTTGGGAAATAGTGAATGCAATTTGAAAGTCTCAATAGTCCCTTCAACAAGCTTGATGCGAGGGAATATTGCATTGACATAGTCAGGGAAGTTCACAATGACTTACTCCAAGATGACCCCATTGGTTGGTGGACTGTGCATGGGGATGATGCTCGAGAGATCCAACAACTTGCTATTTTCTTCTTGTATCAGATCATTAGTTTCTTTGTAGCAAAAATGAATTGGTCCACATATAGCTTAATCCAATCTATCAAGAGGAATCGACTTGCCTCTAGGAGAGTAGAGAAGCTAGTTGTAGTGCATAGTGCCCTATGTCTTTCTTATAGGAAGGCCCCAAAGTATCGCATGTGACCAATAACATGATGGAATATGGATATAGAGGATAGTGCACAGATAGATGAGGAGGATGGACTAGATGAGTTGCAACATTGTTTGGTTGGTATTCCATTAATTACTCAAGGGAGTGACTCTGACTTGAATAGTGACATTCCCATTGATGGATTTGACGACTTCATGTGGATGTAGAGGACCGATCAATGAGAATGACTCCTTGATGCTGATTTTATTTTCAATGTTCCTTGTCCATTGTTAATTTTATGTTTTGAGCCTTGACTATAGATATTGATGCCCTCAGACTGAGCCTTTGACTCATCACTCTTTACTATTAGTATTTTTGAGTTTGACTGATTTCAATTTACTGTTTCAAACTTTAGTACCTGCTATTTTTTCTTAGTACTAATTTGTTATGAATAAATATATAGGAAATAATGTAAACGATAATAATTAATAATGATTAGTTAATTAGTAATTAGGTTGAAGAGTCATGTCTAATGAGACATGACTCTCCATGAAGAGGCACTTGCATAGTATATAAGCAGACCTCTCACTCTCATTTGTATCATCATTCTTACTCATACATTTTAATATATATATATATATATATATATATATATATATATATAGTTTCTTGTATCTCAATGGAGATCTTTATATTCCAAGTCTTTTGGAGTAATTAATCTAAAGAAGGAACTTTGTTTGCCTTCATTGGTATCAGAGCCACGTCTAATTCCAGCTTTTGGCCATCAAACTCCGTTAACATTGTTTCCGTCAGAGATTCAAGCGTCTCACTACGAAGTAAGAGTTTCTCCTCTCTGCGAGTTCGACGTCAGGCCTTTGGCCACTAAATAAAAAAAAAAATCATATATACGAAATTATAGAAAACTAATTTATTAAAAAAAACAAAACAAATTGTATAACAATATAAAAATTAAAAATAAATAAATCTAAAATCAACATATATATTTCAAAAAAATATATAGAGAAAAAAAGACTATAAAAAAAAAAACAATTATATACATAAAAGAAAATAAAATTCAAAAGTCAAAAAAGAATATATATATATACATACATATATATATATATATATATATATATATATATATATAAACAATTGGATACGCTGGACGCCAAGCCGCAAACCACACATCGCCAACGTCGTATCATTCCGCCAATTCCCGTCCATGTCATTGATTAGATCACCTACGGCTCCCCGAAGTGTTGCCCAACCCACCGCCGCCTGTGGCATTGACCAACCCCGCTACCGTCCGACAGAAGCCACTGTCGCAACAACTATCGATTGGCCTCTATATATGTGAAATGAATTGACTCCCATATCGATAGAAGACAGTGCAATAAAAGGAAGCAAGACTTATTTGGACACAGTTCGAGCAAATACTAAGTTTTTGCATAGTTTAGGAACTAATCAGCCACACTCTCCAACAACGCTCCAAACATCTCGTGGCAGCCACCCTCTCCTCTCCTCTCCTGTTATATATATATATATATATATATATATATATATATAAAAGAAAAAATTATTAAAAAGGTGAAAAAAAGAAGTTATTTTTTATTTTTTGTTTTATATATATATATATATATATATTTTATAAAAAAGGAATAATAATCAAAATTAATAAAAAAGAAGGGGAGATCAAATAAGTGAAGAAAAAACAAAAAGATGTCCACCAAAAGCAGTGGTTTTTTTTCGAAATGTCCGTTTTGTTCAGAGGGATATTCTAATTGTTAAGAGCCATTCCGAAATCAAAATTTGGTTTGCAAAAAATGTTACAAAACTTTTACCTTAGTTGAATCTCTAAGTGATGCAAAAAAACATCAATCGCAAGAGATATAGAACAATTAATGACAATATTTAAGCGACAACATGCAGATTTTAATGAGGAGAAAAAGAAAATGGAATCCAAATTGCAAGTTGAACGTCCATCATCACTCCTACAAAACGATGTAATCCAGTGTACCGAGAAAGTGCAGTTGGAAGATCAAGAGAAAGACAAAATAACCAAACTTCGGCAAAACAAGAAAGCGTTACAACAGGAATATGAAGACCTTGCGGATATGCATTACAAAAAAGTAATGGAAAAGGACGAAGAAATTTCTCGCCTCAAGGACCACATTGAAAAATTAATTGCACAAGTCAAGAAGACTAAGGTCACAAAGAAGGAACTCAAGAAGCACCTATCCGAACAAGAGGAGGAAAATTTACGTTTAAAGAACCTTAATAAAAAATTATTAGAACAAATCAGAAGTTTAAAGGATGATGAGGCTACTAAGAATAAAATCAACAATCTAGAAAGCGAAGAGGTTTTACGTCTAAGGAATCATAACCAAAACCTCCTTACACAAATAAAGAAGCTTAAATGTGATAAGATGTCACTTAAAGACAAGTTAGAGCAACTTACTCAAGAAGTATCGAAGTCTCCAGACGTAACAGTCCAGGTTGAAGATAAGGGAATTAATACCGAACCAGTCAATAGCAGAACTCAAGAAGAGGATCAATTAGTGGAAGGAAAAACACATTCACATGTTACAATCCAGATGATGAAAATTCCAAACAAAGATTATGTACCTAACTCAAAAACCGTAGTACTAGAAGGAAATCAAAAAATTTCCACACCTAATAAGGGAAAGTCAAACCAAAAAGGTTCCCTATTGACATCCGAATCATGAGAGTAGACAACTCAACCAAGCTACATATCGAGACCATTCAGAACAGAAACAACAAACTGATGTTCCAGAGAATAGTGATGTAACCTCAATCCAGTCCTATGATGACAAGTCGTTACAAAATTCCAGTGATCAGAATATTCCACAAAAGATTAATCTAGGATGGTCTGATCCCTTCTTAGTGCGACAGTTTTGTTTGTCACTTAGAAGACCATAGCAACTATACTGAGATGAGAAGACATTCGAACCCGAAAAAGAGATCAAGCCTTTTTCATCGACAAGCTTTGAGGACAAAGCTTTTTGAGGAGGAAGGCAATGTTATGAATAAATATATAGGAAATAATGTAAATGATAATAATTAATAATGATTAGTTAATTAGTAATTAGGTTGAAGAGTCATGTCTAATGAGACATGACTCTCCATGAAGAGGCACCTGCATAGTATATAAGTAGACCTCTCACTCTCATTTGTATCATCATTCTTACTCATACATTTTAATATATATATTCTTGTATCTCAATGGAGATCTTTATATTCCAAGTCTTTTGGAGTAATTAATCTAAAGAAGGAACTTTGTTCGCTTTCATAATTAGATTCTAGAATTGTGTATTTAAATCGGTGTAGATTACAGAATGAAGAACGATGAATTTAAATAAATGTAGATTCTAGAATGATGATTTATAAATGATGAATTTATGTATAAAGTATTTTACTATTTCTGTTTCATTTATGTGTGAATCAATGCATTTTTTATTGAATGTTTATATTTATAATATATATTATATATCAATGTATCATTTATATATCCCGATGTCCCCCCGCGCCCCCAAATTTCCTAAAATTTGGGGGTGCGTCCACATTTCCCCCATGTGCATCTCCCCATACCTGCACTCCGCTGCCCCAGAAACTTGGTGAAACATTGGTCTATACTAATGCATGTGTTGCCTATTTTACCTTTTAAATTCTGAATAGTTTTTTGTTTTGCTAGAGGCTCAACTTGGCATGTCTTCAATTTCTGGTAGGATAATCCTTGTTCAATGGTAATTTGAACTTAAAATGGCCAAGAACCAATATGTGGTCAAAATCCTGGACATGAGAGAAACCTTGAAAATTTACATGGTCATAAACTGGATTAGAATGACTGATACCAACTGAAATGTACCAATCTGGTTAATATCACAAATATCCAAAATACATGGAATAACATAAGAGAATACCTCTGGATTAAAATATTATATTGAATAAAAATACGAGAGATGATGATAGAATGATTGAATTACAATGAAGGCCCCATATAAATACCTGAGTTCTTTGTCATTTAAAAGTCATGTGCTTTAATTATTAATCTCTCTCTCTCTCAGACACACACACACCAATAGGCACCATAGAGTATATTTCTAACGACCATTAGCATTATGTTTTCCCAAATGTGGATGAGGGTGTTAACGTTGTGGAAACATGCTAAATGGTAGGTGGGTTACCCATGACCATTGCATATGAAATGTGGTTATGTTTTGCTAATTATATACTTCCACCAGTGTTGCAGGGTTAATTAGTTAGTCCTTTCCACAATGTGTACTTACAGGCAAACAATTGTACTGCTTGTAAAAAATAGGCAGATTCATGATTCATTGGAAAGAATCACGAGTCTACCTTTTTTTCCCAATAATTTTGAAAAAAAACTGTTTGCAGGGGTGAATTTTGATATAAATGTGAATTGTTCAGGATTCATTTCTATGTGGAAAACTTTGATTCAGTTCACTGTGAAAGTGAAAAGTTGTGTTTCATCTGTGGCAATTATACTTTATTGGATTTTGTCTTTCATAAAATTATATGCAAATTTTTATTGTTTGCTGACTTTTTGCTGAGTTTTACTTAGTCAAGGATTTAGGACCCTGGCCAAGTCATTGCTAACTACAAGTTCTGCAACACTCCACACATTCTTGTTCCTCTTCTGATAAGTTTCGTACTTAAAGTAGTTTTTTTATTGATTTTTATGTTGGTACATAATCTTTGTAATAGATCCTCATGATATGGTGTCATGGTGTCTTTCTAGTAGTAAAAGCTAAAAGCCTTCAGTACATATACCAATTGATAATGTAATAGATGAGAATATGAGCATATTATGTAAATTTGAGAGTATTGGCAAGTCTACGGGAATAACCATTTCTTAGGAGATGAGGATATACCTATCAGCAGTAGATGGTATGCTGATATATGTTTGGATGGAATTATGCAGGGATGAATTGAAAGAATTTCAGAAGACAATCCAAGAGGATTTGCAAGAAGTAGATTATCGCCTAGAAGAAGAGGAGGTGTAGTGTATTTCTAGTTTACAAGTTGATTGGTAGTCTTTGATGTAATACTATTCTGTAGTACTGTGGGTCACTAGTTTTCAGGTTGCTAGGGCTGTATTTTCTAGGTGTAAGTGTAACTACTCTCTTTTCTATTACCAGGTTTTTTTTTTATGTTTTTGTTCTGTTATTTCTCACCACTACTATATGATTGAGTTAATGATACGAAATAGACCATTTGCAGTTTGATGCTGCTGAAGTTAGAGAGGAAATGGAGCTTATAGCACAAAGGTTTGAAACTAGAACAATCTGACTCAAAGTCGCTTATGTTTTCCTCAATTTTCTCTTTCATCTTTTAAGAGTGAAACTATGTGATTTCAGTTTCATCTTAAAGAGTTGCGTTCTATGGTTAAAAATTTCAGGCTTGGCTTTGCAGATCATATGTAGAGCGTGTAGAAATGCTAAAAAATAAGCAGCAGGAAATATCCATGGCAAAGGCATCAGCTGAAGTCAAATCTCCTTCATACATGGGTGCTGACAGTAGTGATGTTTCTTCAACTGATGAAGAAATGGATGAAGATTACTTGATTGATTGGAGAGCTAAGCGCTTCTAGAAATACAGTGCTAAATCAAATGGATTTGTAACAAGATTTTCTTTGTTTTTTTGGGTAGGGGGTTGGAGGCTGGCAATTGAAGGGTAGAGGCATGGATACACAGGCACAAGAGTTGAATAGAGAGCTTCCCGTGTCATTCTGTTATAGCAGTTGTCTTGTTCCAAATAAGGGAAGCCGTGAGAACCCATGAGATCTAAAGGAGATGAGCCTAAAGCAAGTGGGAAAGTGCTATTCTTGCATTCTAATATTTGTTCGGCTTCATCATCCTTTCAGTAGGTCGTTGATTCAATCTAAGATGATTGCATGATACATCTTGACCACCCGATGACATCAATGAATCAAATTTTGAACTAGTCCATTATCAGGAGAGATTCGTGCACCTTAAAAATTCGTAATCTGGTTGTTAATGCAATTGTTCCATCTTTCAGCTAAATGGCAAATCTATAGCAAAGCCACAATATTACTCTATTTGTGCACGTGAGAAGGCAGTCATAATTCAGCTGATATTTTGATAATATAATGCTCATATCTGAAGACAGTGAAGGTGACTTCCGGTCTTAAATCTAATTGTAGATTCACAAGTAGGCTTATTGTGATTCGATACTGATTTCTATGCTAATATTGATTCTGCTTTCGAAAGAAAGTCTATGAGACGGGTCAAATATACAAACAGATAATGATGTTCTGTAATCTGCATAAAATGGTTATTGTACATGTCAGTCAGAACCCAGAATAAGCATTCACAACACTCTGCTTCTACACTGATTCTTATCTTTCTCACTAGCTTTTGCTACAGCCAGTGCCTTATTCAGCCAAACACAATTAGTGATTGATGATAAGTTACTCCTTAAATTGCTTTTCTATATAAGCATGCGATGCTTGAAAGAGGGATATTGCAGTTGTTAATAGTTAGCCCCTAGGATACGGCTTCCTTTGGCACCAAAATTCTCTAGTGGTTTCAGTTCAAACTTCCTTTTGCAACAGAGTGAATGAGTTCTGGTTTTAATGCCATCTTCCATTTTCTTTTGGCTCTTCAATTTCAATTATAGCATGCTAAAATATCATATATCTCAGCATTTTCTATAAGATAGTCACATGAAGTGTCACCTACTCATCTACAGATTCGACAATGTTCATCGAACATGAGAAGAGGTCTTTTTTTCCCAACGCAACATCTTCGCAGGGCTTCAAGCTGATGTATACTTGGATAGCCCTTTACAATTTATTTCAGGATATTGTTGGTTTGCTAATGTTGGTTTACTTTATTGCTTTATCTTAATATACTTGCGCACCATTTTTCCTAATGTTGGGATCATAGATCGTTAGTGGTATTGCAGTTCCATATATCAGCTTGATGGAGCAGTTCAGCTATATCATCTAGGCATTTTATTTGTATACCACTTTAAAAGTCTGGTTAACTTAATTTGCGTGTAGAGACTCTGATAATGTGTTTCTCATTTACGTAAATTTCTCTTGCTAAAGTTTTGTCATGAATTGGAGGTTGTAGCTGCAAGTGATTGCTTTACAGTAATGTATGTGAAATCCACCCTCAAAATGTTTTTATAGTTCCGGAATTGACCTGTGGAATATATATGCATTTGTTGTGCTTCGGATCTCAAAGACTGAATATTCCAGTTGTTTTATTGAAAATCGATGGTCTGTAGGCAATTGCATGACCTTCTTTTATATTTGTATAATTGGCACACCCTACATTATGTATTAACTTCTTACTTTTTTACCAAGGAAATAGCTTGATACCAAACAATGTTATGTTTTGTTGTTATTAGGTTTTGTTGGTTCGAAATGATTGTGAAATTCATTCTCCAAGTGTATAGGAGAATCCTATTTAACAACTTAATTTTAGCTCTTGCTATCCAATATTATATTATTAAAGTATAAGCAAGACCTTTCAGATTCAAAACCAATGGCTTATAAGTGTTATACCCCTTGTATTAAGGAATCTCAGAGCCATCACTCTCCAAGATATAGGTGTATAGAATATTATGTTAATATCTTGCAATGCATAAGCTTTTCATTTTTTATATATATATATATATACACGGTATTGTGATCTTTCACAAATGTATTATAGTAAGTAGTCAATTTTAAATAAAATTCATTTCAATTGTCTAATTTAGTTTGGAATGAAGATACACAATTAACAAAAAAAAAAAAATGTTATTTTGGTGAGAATCTCATAATAAGAAGTTAATCTAAGCAACATAAAATGAGAATTTGGAAATGACATGGTAATGACAATAAAATGAGCTATGTGAATAATATCTCTTTAGTCTTCATGTAAGGCCATACTTGCTTCGCCTATGGCTATTTTCAAAGATATTTCTATGAAGATAAAATTTAATATTTTAAAATATTGTTTTCAGAATTTAACACTTAATCTAAAAAATTAGTAATTTAATAAATACACAAACAAATTTGTAATTCATATAGTGATATAACATTAATTATGTAACATTCCCACACAAAGGGCGTTGGATCTTGTGTATAGGCACATCTCGCTAAATTCTAATGCAAGGGGAGCATTTACGAGCCCTTGGTGGCTATATGCTACCCCCTGTCTGACTTGTTGGCTCATGATTTCAGTCAATTATTGCCTGGAAGGGTTCCTCTCGTTGATGGTAGAGGGTGGCATCATGGAGGGGTAGCGCCCTTCTTTGGGTGTGCCTTTGTCCCTGGTGAGCAGTACTGCACCCCTCTCAGTGTGGTTAGGTATGCTAGCCTTTGGTCGCCATGCCCATCCTTCTCATAGTTGCTAGGCATTCTTTGGTCCGACTCTCAGTGTTTATTGGTTCTCTCGGAGTTGGAGAGTTTGTGTTTTTCTGCGTCTCTCGATGGGTTCTTATCATCCTCCCGTGTTTGCTTCGTCACTTTAGGGTTTAAGTTGGCCAGCAAAGTTTACTTTGATGGTTTGTCTCTCTTGCATAATTTTTTGCGTTATATAGCAAAGCTTTAAGGTGAATCTTGTTCCACAAGGGTCTTAGATGATTTTCTCCCTTAACTATGAATTGGGCTTAATTTTAATTGTTAAAGACTTCAATGTGTTTCAAGCTTATAGATGGCAGTCTCCAAAGGTATGCTTGAAAGAATTCTAAGTGTCAATTAACCCTAGTGTCTGCTCCATTGTTCCCTCAAAAGTTGATCTTTGGTTTGTTCTCAGTTGGTCATGAACACCACAGTGGCCACATGCTTTAGAGGGCAGGGGTTCAAGTTGTCGGGCTCTGGTCCAAGTACTCAGGCACATGGGGCTTTGCATATTGTGGCTCAAGAGTTCGTGGTTAGTTCGATTGGTTATCGTATGCAACCCGAGATTCATGGCTCCAAGTGACTAGAAGCACATCGAAGGTGATACACAAAATGGCTATGTCCATCCAGATCGCAATGCAAAGCCTTTTTAAACCACACTAAGCTAAAAAATAGAAAATGCTTGTAAAAGAAATATATATGGAAATTTAATTAATTTAATTTTTTGTCTGTGACTAGAGGAATCAACAAGTGGGTTGATTTCGTACTCTCATGACATGGGGTTGATTTCGATCGCTACTACTATAACCTTTAGGTGCCTATGTATGCCCCTTCTGCAGACACGGGTAAGTTGGGGGGATTTAAATGTTGAGTGTCTTGGTACATAATACTTAATTTTCATGACACTTGCCAATTGCGCTGGCTCCTTAGGGGCTTATGGAAATTATATTATTATTTTTTTGCTAAAGCAAGAGTCGTGCCTTTTATATCATTAAATCAAACATAATTTACAATATATACATATTTCCACCATACTGTGTGGTCTAAGGCAAAATAGGAAAATGCTTGACAGAATCAAAGCCCTCAAACCCCAAAAAGTACCTGCCCAACCCTTTTGAGTACAAACATACCCTCCCTACGAATAACCGTGCCAACAAACTCCTAACTTGCCTCTTAATCGCTGCCGTACATACTTCTTTTTTAATCTGACATCGGAGATACATATCGTTCCATGAAGAAGCAAGATGGTTAACCTCCGGACCCCACCAAACCGCTCGCTCACTCTAGATCGTTGATCGACCTTGCTAAAACGGACGACGAAGCTGAATATCGCACGGCAGAAGTCATCGAACTTTAGTGTGCGATGAGGGTGGTTTTCAGACCCGACCCTCATCCACGTGTCATGAGTTGTATGGCATCACTGCCAAATTTTCAAAACCACCTTCGGCTTGAAAGCGGTGTGATCGCTCCAAAACCACTCGGGAAGTGGTTTTGTCTCCCGCCACTGGAAAATTGGGAAATGTTGCCGCCAAAACAGATGCCATCGATTATTACTTTCAACCTCTCTCCGGACTGAGAAAACCTTGCGCCAGACCCTGGGGATTTTCAGGGTTGTGATTGCCATGGCTGCAAAGGCCGACCCTGGCCAACCTTCCATCGTAGACCTGTCTGACCAAAATTGTGATTCCTGCAGAAATTTTCTCATTGCGAATTGGCTTCCTTAGTTTTGTTCTTATACACTTCTTTGTCCTCTTCCGCCTGGTTATGGCAAAGTTCTCTTAGGTTGCTTTGCGACATAGCGAGCCAATCCATCAAAACTCTGCTATCCTTACAGCTGACACCTTGGTTGGCTAGGATGTCCGCCAATTTGTTGGCCTTTCTACGCACATGGATGAATCTAAGTGTGTGTAGTCCCTGAAGATGTCCCTGTATTTTATGGAGAACCCGAATTAACCTCCAATGTTTTGTAACTTTTTCCGGCCCTGTTCCATGACTAATTCTCTTGGCCGCGTTGATGACTAACTCTGAATCAGCTTCTATTATCACATTTTGGCAGTTGTCCTGTTTCAGAAATTCTAAGCATTGCTCCAAAGCCATTAATTCCGCCATGTTGTTGGTGGCTTTTCCTAAATGACCATGGAAGAGGGAGATAATGCTTCCGGTTTCATCCCGAAGAACTCCTCCAAAGCCTGCCATTCCCGGGTTACCTTTTGAAGCTCCATCGATGTTATACTTCAAAAAACCTTCCGGGGGAGGATTCCATAATTCTTTAACCGTTTCCCTCATGATTATTTTCCTGTCTAGACCTTGTGGAATGAGCCCCTGCATGCCTAACTGCCTGAGAATTCTTAACTCTGCTTCTGAGGGAGGATTTTTGGGGAGATCCCTTACTGTGGTGCCGACTGTCTCCTTAAGCTGTTTCAAGATCTGCTCCAACAGGCGAAGAGAGGAATTCTTCTCTTCTTTGAAGATTCTTTTGTTTCTTTCTTTCCACACATTCCATATAATGAAACTTGGCAAAAGAGCCCAGGCAGAGTTAAGAACTTCATAATCTGAAAAATTATTCCTCCAATTGTTTAGGGTGTTAGTGATACTTTCTTTGTCTCTATCGGACTGATTGAAGATGGTGGCAAAAATATCCCATAACCTGGAGGTGAAAATGCAGCTATTGAGAAGATGTTCCATAGTCTCCTCTTGGGCTTCACAGAGCTGGCATCTGGAGGGTCCCAGCATACCCCTCTTTCTAATATTATCCCAGGTTAAGATTTTCCTGTGGTGAACCAGCCACATAAAGAGTTTGATCTTCATCCAGCCTTTGTGCCTCCATAGCTTCTGCCAAGTTCTATCCGGAGCTTGGGATTCCAGCCCAAGGAGAATACCTTTTGCTTCCTTAATATTAAAGTTGCCCTCTTTGTTGTTACCCCATCTTAGTTGATCCTGCCCTTCAGTAACTAAAATCATCCTCTGATCCAACATCCTCTTAAGGGTCTCTGCTCTACTATTGAGGGTTCTGTCCTCTCTGCCATCTATTTTTCTCCAGGTTCTCCATTTTCCTGTATTGTGAGAATGCTCCCAAAAGTCCTTTACCTTTACTAATCCTTGGTTGTTTGTCTCATGCTTGAGGCCCAAAAATTCCTCTTTCAAAAGTGTTGGTTCTTGTTGCCATTTGTCCTCCCAGAATAGTGCCAGATCTCCCTCTCTGATTTCCCAGAAATTGTTTCTTTGAACCACCCCTTTGTTCTCCCAGGCCTTGTTCCATATGGGAGAGCCCTTCATGTTTCCAGACATTCTTATGATATCAGAAGAAGGCCAAGTGCTGGCATATTTTTCCTTCCAGATGCTTGCCCATTGAGCCTTAGGATCCTTAACCCACTGCCACCAAAGTTTGGCCCCTAGAACCTTACTGAGAATCTCTAGATCATCCAATCCTAGGCCTCCTTGGTTCTTGGGTTTACAGATCTTTTCCCATGAGACTAAAGCCCATTTTTTCCTTGTTTCCTCTTTGCCCCAAAGAAAATCTCTTTGGATATTTCTAAATTGCTGTAAGACTCCTTTTGGAGCTGGGAGAGCTGATAGCATAAAGATTGGGATAGCTTGGAGCACTGCCTTTGTAAGAACCAGTCTACCAGCCATATTTAAAGACCTGATTGTCCATTTCCTGACCTTATCTTGCATCTTAATGATTAACAGTTCCCATATGCTCTTATGCAAAGGTTTAGCCGTTAGAGGAACTCCCAAATACTGAGAGGGGAGGGATTCTCTTTGAAAGCCAAGAATTCTGGAGACATTCTTTGAATGGCAATATGGGTGTTAAAGAAAAATATTTTTGATTTGGAAATATTGACTTCCATACCTGTTGCCATAGAAAAGTCATTCAAAATTTGTTTGTATGCTAGTGCTTCCTTGACTGTGGGAATTCCCTGTAACATGGTATCATCTACAAACTGTTGATGAGTCAGAACTTGACCATTCTCCGATAGTTGGAGTCCTTGAATTTTGCCCATTACTCTAGCATGCTTAATGGACCGCCCCAGCCCTTCCATCATGAGGATGAAGAGAAAAGGAGAGAGTGGATCTCCCTGTCTGAGTCCTCTAGAAGGAAGAAAAATTTCAGAGGGAGAGCCATTAACTAAAATTGAAAAGCTGGAGGAAGTCACCAGGGCCATGACCCATCTGACCCAATTATGATCAAAACCAAACGTAGTAAGCACTTTCTTGATATATGTCCAGTTCACTTTATCATATGCTTTGGCTATGTCTAATTGCATGATCATACCCGCTTTCCTTTTACTAGTTAATGAGTGAACCACCTCATGAGCTTGAATGATGTTATCTAGAATTTGTCTACCTTCCACATAACCAGATTGTTCCCCCGAAACCAGCGTAGGCAGCAAAGGTTTGAGTTTGTTGGCCACAACCTTGGAAATTATCTTGTAAACTACATTGCAAAGAGCGATGGGCCTGAATCTCTCTGGCGTTTGAGCATTTTCCTGTTTTGGAATTAGGGAGATAAAGGAGGTATTGAGTGCTTTCAAAATAGTTCTGTTCAGCCTGGAATCTTCCACTACCCTTAAAATATCCTTTTTGACAATATCCCAACAAGATTTGAAGAAATCCACATTGAATCCATCCGGACCTGGAGCCTTGCCATTTTGCATTTCCTTGAGGACCTCACTGACCTCCTTTTCAGTTACAGGTCTGTTGAGATTACAATTATCCTCTCTGGATACCAACTTAGGGATATGTTTAGTGAAGTCCTTGATGAAAGGTTCCCTTACTAAAATGTTTTCCTGGGCAATACCTCGGAAGTGCTTAACTAACACTGCTTCTATCTCCTCATGGGATTGATGTATCTGCCCATCCTCGTCCTTGATCGAAGAGATCCTGTTGTGAGTCCTATTTGCAATGGTGGATCTATGGAAAAATTTAGTGTTACGCTCTCCTTCTTTTAGCCATTGAACTCTTGATTTTTGTTTCCAAAAAATTTCCTCTTGTTTACACAACTTTTCCCATTCTTGATGATGTTTCTCTACTTGATCATTTTTGTTCTTATCAAAGCCTTCCTTGATCAAAGCTTGGTTGAGCTCCAGAATTTTATTTTCCACAGATTTCTTTCCTGCAAAAATATTACCAAATTCATTCTTGTTCCAAGCTTTTAGCTTCAGCTTGATGTGCTTTAATCTTTTGTGTAGCAGGAACATTGTTGATCCCTGAATCTGCAAATCCTCCGCCCACCATTTTTCAATGTTGCTGATGAATTTTGGGTGTGAAAGCCAAATATTTTCAAATCTGAAAGGTCTATTTCTTGGGGTACCTATGCCCTTGATCTCCATTTGAACCGGCCAGTGATCTGAGCCTCCAAAAGGAAGAATTCCTACTATTATTTCCTTGTCTAGAAGCATTAGATCCTCAGAGATCATGAATCTATCTAACTTGGAGGCTACCTAGGAATCTCCTCCTCTTTTGTTGTTCCATGTGCAGAGGCCATTATTTGTCTCAATATCAACAAGCTTCCTGTTTTCTGAAAAGATTTGGAAGGTTAAGGAATCTTGATATAGAGCTCTTGTACCCCCTTTTTTCTCCGACAGATCTAATCATATTGAAGTCCCCTCCTATGACCCAAGGTAATCCTGCATGTCTGACCCAGAGATCCACCAAGGAATCTATAAACCTGATTTTGTCATCTAACCTTTGAGGGCCATAAACATTCGTAACTAGATAAGTGTCCTTATCTCCTACAGGCTGTATAACCACTGATAAATAATTCCTTGATGCCTCTGCATCAATTATTCCAATTTTTTGGGGATTCCAGAGAGTGAGGATACCCCCTGCTGTATTTTCTACTTTAACTTCTAGAAACTCAAATCTACTGAGCCATTTACTATGGATTTGCCTTAACTTTTGAATGGAGCATTTCGTTTCTTGGACAAAAATTATATCCGGAGCTGCCTGTTTCATTCTGTTATTCAGCATTCTCTGTTTTCTCTTGCTGCCTAGACCTCTAAACTTCATAATTAAAGATTGGTAAAGGAGTAACTGGTTAGATCTTTCATCTTACCTGAGTCTACCATAAGCTTTCCACATTCCATTAGTAGCTCGTTCTGCTTTTTCTTGCCTCTTTTTTTCCCGGATTTCTCGGTGCTAACCCTAGAGTCGTTTTTACTGCTTTCACCCCTTCATTACTCTGTCTTTCAATGTTGTTTACTCCCTCCAAACCCTTTGCCTGAGTTTTCCATAAGAATAATTGCTGTATTCGATTGAACTTTTCTTGTGGTAGAGATTCTACCTCGCCATTTGTTCCTTGAATCAAGAACCCTTCTAGATCTAGGTTTTCTCTGTCAAGAATCTCCTGTAGCTCATTGTCCTCCATTTCCATCTCACTCTGGGTCATATCCTGATCCATTTCCAGCTCTGATTCACTCATCATGATCCCTTTTTGTTTTTCGTTTTCCTGTGTCTGATCCCGTTCTTCTTCCTTCTCCTTCTTCTCATAACTTTCGTTCATTACTTGATCTTCTACTGTTATTTCTTCATCCTCTTCAAGAACTTGGAACTGATTTTGACTAACCTTTTGTCCTTCATTTTGGTGTTGCTTTGGCCCTTTTTTGCCGCTTTTTCCTTTATGAACTACTTTGTGAAAGCTGTCTGTGTCTTTCATTGTGTTAGTTTTGCTTTTGTTCTCTGCTTTACTGAGGGGGCAGTCTCTTAGAAGGTGCCCATGTTCATGGCATCTACGACATCTAAATGGAATATGCTCGTAGTCGACTGTCTGCACCCATTCCTCATCAAAAACCTCCAAGATGACCTCATCTGGAAGAGCTCTAGATAGATCCATCTCCACACAGATCCTTGCAAAGGAGGTATATTTTCCCCTCCTTGTGGCTTCAGAAGCTTTGACAAACTGTCCTAATTTATTGCCTATGGCAGCTAGCGATTCTGTTTGCCAATAATCAAGAGGTAGAGAATAGAGTCTTACCCAAACTGGGACTGAAGTAAAAGTTTCCCGCTCCGGTACGAAGTTCATCATCCATGGCCGCATATAGAGCCCTGCTGCTGCATAGAAGTAGGGCCCACCTTCAAACACTCTATCTTTATCTTCAATGTTGGTAAACACCACAGTGAAGAATCCCTTGGACCCCAGATGAAGGTCAATGCTCCCTTTAGGCTTCCAGTGGTATCTGATCCATGTCTGTAAAGCTTTTTCAGTGGGCCATAGCCCCATGAATTTGCATATGATTGCATAAGTCCGCATGTGATCCTTGTGCACCTGCAACGCTGGATCATTTAAAACTACTCTAGGAGTGATTTCAGCTTTGGGTTTACACGGTCCCTTCTGATTTTTGTCTTTTGTTCCCTGTTTTTTGTCATTTTCCTCCTTGTCTTTTGTGCCATCATTCTCCTTCGATTTGGTACTTTCTGTTTCCTCTTCCCTGTTTCTTCTTCCTTCCTCAGCATTACCTCTACCTTTTTCCGAAGGTTTCTTGCCCTTGTTGGCCATCGCCTCCTTGTAGGAGGGAGTGGAGCTCCCTCCTCTACGTCCATCCATGGAGAAAAACCTCTTCCGTAAACTGAAACCCTAGTCGCCTTCGCTTCGCTCCGCCTCCGGCTTTTTCGAGAACGACAATCATTATGGAAATTTTATTATTAAAAAACAATAAAGATTTTAAAATTAATTGTAAAATGAATAGAATGACACACTTATAAAGTAAGGTATATGCTTTTCCATATTATTTAAAATCTCATGGCGAGAGAAGAAAACCTAGGAAATGCATAATCATTTTCTGCGAACTAATCCTACAATCTTAAACAATTTCTCAATTTCTTTTGAGAAGTACAATCACCATCTTGGTTTTGCATGATATTTGTACATTCTTTTAACTTTTGATGAAACTATTTTAGATTAAATGAAAATTTTATTGAATAAATATGGATCTTACAATTGATCAACCACCTAGACTCAACACTGTGATTCTCATTTTAGCTTCGCACATTGTTGGAAATCTTGTTAGATGCATATTTTATTCATGGAAATTGTACTAAGGTTAACAATTATATTTATTAGCTTGGAGATATGCTTTTCCATTACTCTTTATTAGCAATATCTCATCCCCATTGTCCATTACTATTATCTAAAAATGTCTCATTCACATATCTTTAAACCTTTGATAATCATTCTCAATTGCACTTCATCATTAATATTGATGGGAAAGAGGAGCATACACAATCATAACAACACACTCTAAGTGTCATTGATCTATGATAGAGGTGATTACATTGCCATGTATATCGAAGTAGCCATTATCTAGCTACTCACTGAAGCACTTGGTGAAAGTCCTTTTATTGACAAGTTTATATTCAAACTTATGGACAAATGGGGTGTTTTCACAAGTAGAGGTCTAAATGTGCTATGCGTTGGAGTTTTTCAGTTGCTTAAAATATTTGGAAGTGAAACTTAGAATTTTGGCTTGAAATTTGACAAAAAGGCATTTTGGATTGATGGAATTGTAGACATTAGCTGATAATATTGGACAATTTGGTTGTAGTAGTGTCGTTTAAGGGTGTGAAGTTCATTCTCTTCATTAAAAAAAATTCACCAATACTTCCAATTTTGGCAAAGATGTTTGATATGGTTTTAGTGATGAAAAATAGGAAAAGGTCAAAAATGTAGAATGTTTAGCCACTTTCTTATCATTAGTAGATTCATTATCGTTGCACTAGGAACTTGGACGTGCACACTTCAACATGAATCTATCAACTTTTTCTATTTGATTCAATCCAATAGAGTGGAGGAGGGTTAAACATAAGCTAACTAATTGGACATCCCGGTGTAATTATGGAGCACGATGCATTGTTGTGTAATGAGCTTTTGTTTCAATATTTTTGATATATTTCCTTGCCTTGTTGATTTGTAAAGGACCATGTTAAAATTTTTGACATAATGAGAATCTATTGAGAAATATAATATTGAGACATAGGAAATCGATATCTAAAAATATTGCAGGTTGAAAAATGTCGATAGACGAAAATTCATTGACAATACATTGTTGAAATACAAGTTGATAGGACCTCAATTAGTTAGAGTCAATGAACCATTGACAAAAATCTATTGATTGCCCATTAACTATCAATCCATTCTCAAGAAAAACCATTCATAGATTATGGAACCACAACAAAGAAGGTTTAAATGAATAAAGCGTTGAGAGGCAAAGAGCCAATGTTATGTTAGTGGATAGTTATCGAACTATCCATTAGGTAGTGGTCAACAAAATAATTAGGGCAACATAACCACCAATGTGATTGAGGATAATTTAACCATAATATTGGGGAACTTGAGAAAAGGGCTTGAGTTTAGTAATATAGGCCAATTTAAGAAGGGTTGATCTCAAAGAAATAATGTAGCTAAACATAGTTCGAAGATCCACTATTGATAAAATTAATATGGAGAGAAAATGCATGCCCTAGTGTAGGACAAGGCTTTGTGTTTGAAAATGCTATATTTCTTAATTATAAGATAAAGGATAGCAATGTTTTAGTGACTTAGATATCCAAATATAAGAGTCCATTGAATCCTAGTAAGAAAGATAAATTCTAATCTCTAAGAGGGTATGCAATCAACCAATATTAAAATCTTGTTTCATTAGTGTCGTCGGGAGATTTTGACTTGTACATTGAGGAAATAGAGCAAATTCAATATTTTGAGCATCCAAACCTAGGTTCTTACATTGTAGAAATCTGTGCATGACCTAAACATGAAGACACTTTGAAATGGGTAGAGAACAACTAGGACCTTCAAAGACTCATTGGAGCCAAGTTCAAAGATGGAGCTAACACACATTATGAAAGTTTGTGAATCCAAGAAGAAAGGGTTTCATGCTCATTTATCTAGGATGTTACAAAATGCAGAGAATATGTAGGGGTTGGTGAATCAATTGAGTAGTATCCTAAAGTTGAAAAAGGGAAAAGGGAGGGATTAACTCCTACTAATGATAAATAATGGTTAATAAAATGTGTTTCTGCCTAAGAGGACACGGGTTCAGATCTAGAGGGGGGCAGCGTACATACACCTTCATAGACTTTAATAGTCAAATTGTGGGATCTCATACACCAGTTTGGTGTCCAGCTTGGTCATGAAGTTAAATTTAGATTATTATTATTATTATTATACCATTTAAAAATCATGTGATTGAATTGCAATGAAATAGACTCCACACAATCTCTTCATATGGATGAAAGACGAGGACAATGAAAGAAGTTAGAAATGAATATTTTATGGAAGCAATGAAGAGATTTGGAGAAATTATTGGAGATAATTATGGAGATGGTTGAACTAAGTATCTTATTATGTCGTATTGCTATAGCCACTTAAAGTTATTTAAATATATATGCAAGGGGCCAAATGTACATTATAAAATACATACCATATTGGTGCTTAAATAGAATTTTCTCCTAAGAAGGTTTCTTGAGTGTAATATCCCAATATCCCTTGTTATATGTTTGAGTGTATTTCATATTTAAATATTAGACTCAATATTTGGAATCAGAACCATGGGGGTAAAATGTTAGATAATTAATAAACATATAAGAGCCACTTTAGTTTTAAGGGCTTAATAGCTCCTTGATAGTTATCTATGGGGGGTTCAAAATTTGAGTTGAGAAAAAGATGTCACATTGATGCTAATTCTTGTAGATGAGCATATGAATAGGTAGAGGAATGGTAGTGGTAGAAAACTGCATCTTACTCTTGTTGAAGAAAGTGTAACTAGGTTCGGTCTTCATAATGACATGATCTTTGTAAACAATGAAATGAAAGAAATAAAATTATTTTTGTATGCCTTGCTACATGGGTTTCATGAGCAAGAAGTTTATTTGTTAGTGGCTCCCATTGAGAGCCTTAGGATTTATTATTGAGTCAAAGAGTCAATGTCATGTATGGAGAGCTCTTCTTGAGCATTTGTAAAATATATATGAGTCAACCTAGTGTCTAGAAAAGCCCTCCTAAAAGACAAGCACAATCCTCTTAATGTCAGCCTGCAAAAATGAATTAAATAGCTAAAGAAGTCATGTCAGCTTGCAAAAAGAGACACATCAGTTCACTCTGTCAGGTCGGCTAAATATGGAGGGAAAACCACTATATATACCCAGCTAGGGTCTACGCAAAAGAAGAGGAACAAAACTCAGACATATCTGAAACTTCAAATAAGTACAGACCTCAGACATCACTGTAACTTTCAGATGGGTTCAATAGGATACAATTTCGGATGCCTCTGCAATTTCGTGGATAATTACAGTGAGAAAAATTACAGACTCATCCTCCTCGGTGGTGACAATCTCAGCATATCTATGATGATGATTTCGGTGCAAGGAAAACAATCATTGTCTCGGTGCAACTATAATGATGAAGATCTCAGTAATGATCACAGTCTCGGTCTACCAATACAGTGACCTCTGAAGTAGCCTTATAGTCTCGACATACTTGTGAAGAGAAGGATTCTGAAGTGACACTCTCTGTCTCGACATGTATTCTGGAAGCAATCATGATCTCGCTCTCTAAATATTTCAGTATATAGATCTCGATGTCATGATGAAGATCTCAGTGAAGGAGAAACAATGGTGCAACAATAATGATTTAGTTGTTATGATGAAGACCTCGGTGAAGGTGCAACAATGGTGTTGCAGCAGTAATGAAGATTTCAGTGGTGTAGTAGTGATGGCCTCAATGGTGCAACAATGATGATGATCTCAACAGTGACAAAGAAGAGGATTGGTGTCTTGGTCTTAGAGTGGCTAAATAGGTCAAGGGTCATGGTCTTGGTATTCGTCAATTGGAATCTCTATAAGAAGAATTTTGTGTGGGTTTTTCTCTCAAAGAGTGAGAGGTTTTGGCCCTGGCAGAAAGCCAATATCTTGTGTTGTTGTCTCTTTTGATTTGGTATCTATTTGATGAACTAAGAATACACACTCTAATAATAACAAGTGAAGATTATGTTAAGATGAAAAAGTTAAAAACACCTCACAAATAGTTATCATGACTAGAAGAATCTCATTAACTCTAATTTCCCTAGATTCTTCAAAAACCCCCAATGTTTAAGTTAAGTATAATGTTCGAAATTTGGCAACGTTGTTTAAATATATTGATCTTTATCATTGAAATAAGGGCGATATCTATTTTAAGCTGAATTTTGATAAATGGGAGAAGGAAATTCGACTGTTTTGCGAGATGTTAGAATTATTTATCTTTTTTTGCTTCTATCCATTTGAAATATGTTTGTTGCAATTATGGAAAATTTACTAGAATAATTGCAAATCTGTGACCTTTTACAACATGCCTAGAAAGAGCTAGTAATCTTATAGAAATTTAAGCAAGATTACAATTTTCTATGACGTCCTTTGGAATGTACATATGGCTCATGTAGCAAATTCAACACCTTGTTAGTGATGAGGATGATTTGAAATGAAAGATGATTATGTAGTGTACACTTTGATGAAAGCCACAATCTTTTTGGACATAGGAAAACTATATGCTACTCTTGAATATCATGAATGCACTGATAAACTGAGGGAGGAGAGTTGCTATGTCGGGGTTGAGCTATTTGTCTTTCAAACTGTTTCATATCAATACTAATTACATTTGTACAAAATATTGCAATCAATATTGAGAGAACTTAGCAAGAAAAGCGATCACCCAAAATCGTAGCCACCTAAGTGCCTAAAGGATATAGTCTGCAATTGAAATTTAGGTCATGTTCAAGAAGCTCTAAATTAACTCTAATTTGTATAAAAACACGTTTTGAACATGTTCAAAAAATTCAAGAGAACGGAAACTTGTAGCTTGAGGAAAACATTATAATGGCGTCAAATTAGTGTATAAAGTTGAAGAATATTGGAGCAGAACTCTACAAGTCTCAACAAACCATGCCAAAGTTCAACACAACAATAAAGAAGGGCATGTTAATTTTGGTGTTTAATATTAGGGAAAAAAAGTGTATTTTATTTAAAATTGTTGTATGAAGAGAGTTATGTAGGTTTAATTTTCTAATAGGGTTTTGGAAAAATCTATTGATGAAAAGGGTTTGCATTGTATTTAGGATTGTTGTATAAGAGAATTAGTATTTTAGGTTGAAAAACAATTGCAAACGCATTCTAGGGTGAAAATTAAGAGTTTGTTGTTATAATGAGTAAAAGTTAGTGGATAAAAGGAGTTGATATAAGGTTTTTAGGTCAAGTAAAAATCGTTTGTGAAGGTTTTAAAGCTTGTCATGAAATTATATTGATGTAGGACTAAGCCAAAATAAGTTAAGTTCAAGTCAAGTTCAAGTGCGAGTCAAAATATCTTGGTTATGTAGTGAAGCCTTTTTGAAGCCATAGTGAAAGTCAAAGTCAAATCAAATTTGAGTTGTGTCATATTGTGATAATGGTGTGATAATTAAATTTTTCAAATCAAGGTCACAAATATCTTGTTGGAGCTTGATCACTCCAACATGGAACATTTTTTGTTATAGGTATTTCAATGGAACAATCATACGATGAATCATGCAAGACCAATGAATATGATGGAAGAAAGGAAAGTGTGATGAAAGAAGAAGATGTGTTCTTGAGCATGAACAAAGGAAATAAGAGGTAAGGGAATATTAAAGAGAAAAGAGACAAGGACATGGAAGAAAGTTTGGAGTAGCAAAAGTAGGAAGAATGAAGCAAAAAAAGAGAGAAGAATGCATCATATGCAAATGCATGAAGAACAAAGAAGCAAAGGAATGTATGAATAAGTAGTGAAAAACAATACCATGTGTCATAAAAAATGAGACACAAGTAATTGAAATGAATCCATAGAAAATAAAGTCCATATGAACTTTAATGGTCCTTTATGATAATGTTGTTTTGATGATGGAAAGTATAATGGTCATGGTCTTATGTTTGCAAAGGAGCTAGATTGGCTTGAAAAGAACATGTATGATAAAGGGTTTTTATATGCACCAAAGTTAATTGTATTGGTTGTAAGCCTTGGCAAGGAAAGCATATGCCCATAACTTGATTCTTGATGGTTTGTGGTAAACCAAAAACCACTTGTCATGAAAAATGAAGGTTTTAGTAAGCCAACACCCACTTGTTGTAATCAATGGTTCATGGTAAGCTGAAAGCCACTTGAGAATTGTAATGGTTGAAGGTAATCCACAAAACTTGAGATATGGTTAAGGGTAAGCAAAAGAAAACCAAGGATGATTGATGAAAAGTAAAGGAGAGTAGAAGGTACATGTATGAAGGTTTGTGATTTAAGAATTGTTTCCAAACCATGTATGAGAAAAAATCACCTAATAATTGGTGGATACAAATACTGGTGATCCATGCCAGAAGCAAATGTTGGGTTTAAGATTTAGTAGAAAAAGAAGGAATAACGAGTCAAAATAAAATAAATGAAGAAAAAAGAATCAAAGTAAGGTAAGAATAAGTAGTGAAAAATATGCTGTCCCACAAAAATTGAGATATAAAAGCAATTGAGGTGAAAGCATAGAAAAAGAAATCCCTTATATGTTTGATGATCTCCTTTTTAATGTTGTTTTAATGAAGGAAATGATGTTTTTCATGGTTCTATAATTGTGAAAGGGCTATATTATCCTTACCTGAACATCTACAATGGTTTTTTGTTGTTTTATGTAATATCAAATAATGATGTAATGGTTGAAAGGTCCTCTTCCGTGTCTCTAGTTTCTAGTCCTTGTGTAGTAGTAAGGTATTTAATCTCCATCTCCAACTCTAGTTTCTTGGAGCCTTGTTCTTCCTCCACCATGTCTAGTGGTTCTTGTGTGATAGAAATGGCTTCTTATTCTTGTGCTATAATATGTTCTTCCATTCTTGCTAGTTCGTGACAATAGGGGTTTCTTTCTATTCTAATTGAGTTGCAACAATTAGGGTCACATCTCTAGTGTATCTTTTTCTCCTCCTCTTAGGGGTTTCTACGTATATAGGTCTCTTTTTCATCCCCTTCAATCTCTTTGTTGGAGCCTTAATTCCAATTATTTCCACATCATTGTCATGGATGTCTTCATTTTACTACATAGTTGCATTAGGGTCTTTTTCTATCACAGGAGTTGCAATAATTTTGAATTCTTCCTTTGTGTGAGTGGCAACATGGTATTCTTTAACTTCAGGAGTGTCAAAAATTTTGACCTCTAGAGTTGCACTAGTTGCAACCTATGGAGTTGTAGCAGTTGGAGCTTCAAGCGGAGTCGCAACAACTACAACTTTAGGTGGAGTTGTAGTAGCTGCTTCTTTGATTGTTACCCTTGTTACATCACTCTAGACTCATCCTACCATGTGAAATGCATGCTAAACTAGTAATTTTATGAGGATGTGATGTGAGGGGGAATCTCTAAGGTATCTAAACATCTGAACGAGTGTGTTCTTGGTTTGGAATGTCTTCCAAAGGAAGAATGGCATGTTAGCCATATGTTATCCATCCTACCATTCCTTAGGTGGCCCAACAACCTCAAGTGTTGTGAGTAGACTATCCCATGGTGGTCTTCTCACATGAAATACCTATGAACCACAATATTTACATCTCCCCAAGGGTCTAAGAAAGATCTCTGTTCAAATCCTGTACCTTTCCTGACCAAACCTTCACCTGGCTCCAGGAATTGATCCATGATATATGATTTTTCCTTCTTCTACAATACCATGATTCTCTGGTTTGAGGGAGACCTGTAACCTCATCCATGACAGTTTCATTCACATGCACGATTGTTCCCCCTACTATTTAATTTTCATCAAAATTCATGGTGAACTTTAGCGCCATGTCATCATCATATCCTTATAGCTTGTGGACATATTCAATCCATCCCCCATTCTAAAACTATCCCCAAATGCGGTCACACACCTACAATAAAAGTGCTTTTGTGGGATCTCTTTGGTCCAATAAGCCTCCCATTTTCTCTTTCTGTTTAGAGCTCAATTCATTTTATGGCTACAAGGTGAAATTAACATTTTGGAGGGGGGTTGGTGTTGCAGTTTCTAATTATGGAAATGGGATGATTGTTTGATAGTGGGATGATGACATTGGTCAATGGTGGTAGTAACGGATGCATGATACCAAATCATTGGTCAAGTTGTTTATGAAAAATTAGTGCCATTAAATATGTAGTCAAGAGACATACCTTCTAATAAAAGTACCATGAGTGGTCACTTCTTTCATGTTGGCGACATGGTTTCTTATATCCTATACTTTTGTTGTGCTGTGCTGCTAGCCCCAAAAAGACAACTTGAATCCTTGCTAGCATGAGAGTTTCAACATGCATATATTTGCAACAATATAGAGATGCAACAATGATGTCATTGTGCTAGAGTTGTAGCTTGATCCAATCATGGTGTTGCAGTAGGAATTTTTTCCACCCAAATTGACAAGTGAAATTGCAACAATGAAGTTGCAATAATGGAATTGGAATTGTAGAAACAAAGTTGTGGTAATGAAGTTGCAACATTGTGAGTTACAACAATGGAGTTGTAGCACTCATCTTGCTACATTATAGTTGCAACAACAAATTCGTAGCAATAGAGATGTAGCAACAATGACTTCTTCCCTTGCATGTTCTGCAAAAATTATTAGTCCATGAGTCTCATAGGAAGAAGGATCATTTATGTTAACTTCTTCTTCTCCTTGTTCCTTTTTGGGGAAGAAACAATACATCAGAATGATTCACTTGATAGGGATCTCTCCCTTACAGACAATTTCCACGTGACTATCTGGCCATCCATCATTGATTTTACTCAAGAAGGATTCCTTTAATAAGGGTCCGCGATATAACCAAATCCCATGTCTTCTTTCCATTAGGAGAATTATGTCTTCATCAATGGTATGAAGCTTGATGACTCCGATATTATGTACAATATCTATCTCATAGGGTCTTAGCCACCAAACAAAAAACATCCTTATCAAATCCTTAAACTTGGAATCAAATAACGAAGCCCAATATCCAACTTTAAATTTATTCTTCTTGATGAAATTATTGCACCACCAAGCTCTCTGGTGTTGTATCACTGATCTCTGGTGTAAGGTAGCTTGATGGAGCTCATCCAACTCATTGACCTGGAGAAGTCTCTACTTCTAAGCTTGAGATAGGCCTATTCCAAGTTGTATTGTTGTTCTAAGTGTTTGGATCTTTGTCTCAGTGGACAAAATTACTCTTTTCCCACATACTAATTCATACGAAGTGTAGTTGGTAGCTGTCTCGTAGGAACATAGAGATTTAGGGAGTTGCTCAACCCAATCCCTGAGGTGCAATCTGACAATTTTGGTGATAATAGTTTCAAGATATTTGTCACTTCCACTTGTTCATTGGCTTGTGGTTGGTATGGTGTTGTGGCCCTATGATTGATGTTGTAGGCCTCCATTAGATCTTTAAAAAGCCATGAAGTGAATTGAGCTCCTCCTTTCGTAACTATTTCCCAAGGTATTATGAACTTGAAGAAGATCTCTTCATGAAGAAAAATTTCCATTGCTTGTTCAGTTGTGGCTGGGAGTTCCTTCACTTTCATCCATTTTGTGACACAATTTGTGCATACTAGGATGTAGGAGTTGCAATAGGAAGGAGGATTAATTGATTCAGCAAAATCTTGGGCCCATCTGTCAAGGGGTTCTAGTACTATTTGTGGCTGCAATGACATCTCATCTTATTGCACCGATCTTCTCATGCATTGATAACTATCACATCTCTTCACATATTGCTTGGCATATTTGAAGATAGTGGGTTAGTAATACCTGTAATGAAGTACTTTGTATCCAGTCCAATTTTCAACAAAGTGGCCCCCACAAGGACCATCATGGCATACTGTCAATATCTTGTAGGTCTCATCTTATTGTACACATATTCATATAATAAGATCTATTCATGTGTAAAAGAGACACACATCGATACATGAGAATATGCAACTTTGTTTGATGATATTTTTCAGCTTTTTTGGAGACAAGTGATGAGGAAGTTTTCTGATATCCAAGTAATTAGCAATATTTGCAAACCAAGGAGAGTTAGTAGGTACTACAAAGAGATCTTCATCAGGGAAATAATCTTCTACAAGAGGATTGTTCTCATTTGATGTTAGTCTTGAAAGAAAATAAGCCACTACATTGTCCTTCCTTGGTTTATTCAAGATGGTTATGTCAAATTCTTGTATTAATAATAATCACCTATTTAATCTACCATGGATGATTTGTTTATTCATTAAGTACTTTATGGTAGCATGGAAAGTGTGAAAAATTACTCGATAACCTATTATATAAAACCATGATTTGTTAATTGTATGCATTATTGCAAGAAACTCTTTTTCTATCACTATATAATTCACTTCTATGGGTGAGAGATTTTTACTGATAAAATAAATAAAATATGGAGCATTTCCTTCTTGTTGTCCTAAGATAACTTCAATGGAAGTGTATGATCCATCCATGGATATATGAAATAGGAGGGACCAATTGGGACCTATCAAAACAAGAACTTTTGACACTCTAGATTTCATTTCTTCAAAGGCACAATTATAGCTCTCTTCCCACACAAATTTACCATTTTGATTAATCAGAGTAAACAAGGGGTGAGCTAATTGTGAATATCCTTTAACGAAACAACGATAGTAACCAACATGTCCCAGAAAACTTTGTACTCTTTTTGTGTTTTTGGAATTGACAAATTTACTATTACTTTTATCTTTGCTGAATCCACTTGGATGCCTTTTCCTGAGATGTGGTGCCCTAGTACTATGCCTTCAACTAACATTATGTGACATTTCTTGTTACTAAGGGAAACATGGTTTTCCTTACATCTTATTAAAACCTTTTCTAGATTGCCCATGGATAAATCTAATATATCACCATATGTTGTGAAATCATCCATATATATTTCTAGGTAGTCGTGAGTTAGATCAAAAAAATCCCAATCATGGGTTGCTAGAAAGGGGATGGAGCATTACAAATCCCAAAAGGTAGAACAATATAGGAAACATTCCAAAAATATAGGTGATTATAGTCTTGCCTTGGTCTTCGGGAGTAATTTGATTCGATTATATCCACTAAATTCATCGAGGAGAGAAATAGATTTATTCCCTGTCAACATATCTAGGACTTGGTCAATAAATGGAAATGGGAAATGGTCTATGTGTATTGCTTTATCAAGCTCCCTATAATCAACGCCTATTTTCTATTTACCATTATTTGGTGCAACAACAAAGGGATACCCATTGGTAGTAAAAAATGGGATAGATAGAGTTGGATGATAACAATTTTTGCAAATCGTCTTTAACTATATATGAGTGTCAGATTCATCTATCGCTGGGTTTGGAAAATGTGTCTTGATCCTTCCTTTATATATAAACGATGAGTGCATAGTTTAGGATGAACTCCCTTCATGACAATGCATTCCTAGGTGAAAGCATCAATATGCCTCTGTAAGAATTTGATCAATCATTCTTTTTGTTGTTCAATTATCCCTTAATTAATTTTCAAGGTCTCTCTAGGGCTAATTTCTGTAGTATCTAGAGTTGGTATTATCTCCTCAACAAAATAGGGTTCATGTTCCATCGACAGTTTATTTTATGAAAAAATAGAAGCCTGGACAATACATGATGTGAATAAGATCATGTGTGTCAGGGGAAGGAGGATGATGAAGTCACTAATTTCTTCATACTTATTTTTATCTCATATGGCTAGATATTTGTCAACAATGAGGATTTGATGGAAAAATTATTCTTCATCACTTTCCTCTTTGTCAACTGAAAATGGCGTTTCAAGACCTATATTGGGATTAGCGGGAGGATGTAAGGGTGAGTTCTTTTGTCAAGGTCCAATGGGAAATGGTCATGTTCCCTAACTTGCAACTGACGGAAGCACTTGTAGTAGCCAACCATGGCCTTTCTAGGATTAAAAGATAACCTACCAAAGAAGATTTGGGTTGTAGGACCATAACGTTAGTGGGATATTCCGATGAATCCATCGAGTTCTCTACATCTTACAAAATTCCCCTTGGTTTAGTTGATCTATTGGAAAGTTACAATACTGTGGGTTTTTGGATATGAATGAAAAGTTCTAAGGATACCATGGTTTCCCGAGTCATAACATTGATGGAAACCCTAAGGTTAATCATCGTGTTTGGGATAATGGTATGGTTGATTTGCACATTTACCATTTGGCTTCCAAGGTCTAAACATTTGGTGGTGAGAACTCCCCCCCATCATAATGTTTGACAACTTTCCCATGAAATAAGCAGCTTGAGGGTCCCTTCTTTTTCTACCAGGTTCCCCTAGATACAATTCCTTACTATTTTTGAATAGATAGGACATATTTGATTGCATAGAATAGTGGTATAGGGACACATACAATTTCAAGCTCACCTAAAATATCAAACTCAGGATGATTAGTTGGTTTTTCTCAGTCCAATATTTCTAGGTAAGGAGGATCTTTTGGTTCATGATGGATAGTATTCTTAATGTATTTGAAGATTAAACCAATTCTGGTTCTTCAGTTACAACTTCCTCGACATTGATATCTTCAATATGTACAAGAGGTTGTTCTTCAGTTAGAGTATTCCCTAATCTTAACGAAATGCCATGGAAGTGGAGGAAAGAGATGGAGTAAGTTGGGTAAGTGGGGTATGTTTCCCAACAAATTGGGATGGATGGGTTGCCTTAATGTTATTGGGTTGGGAATAGGCTATCTTATGAACGAACTCACAAAAAGATAGAAAAGATAGATCAATGACTTCAAAATCAGCCTCTTTGAGGGGGAACCTCCTTTACATTACACAAATGAACAATTCTTGGATGATCAAATGACTAAACCTCCTTTCTATATATGGGAGTCTAAGGGGTCGCAATATAATCGAAGCCGACATAAAAATAATAATATAAGGGAACAACAATAATAATAGTGGGCTTCTATGGGGCACACGAACAACAATATGGGGACAATAGGGGCACAATAATAACAATAAGGGCTGCAATGATTGATCGATTTCGTAGTTGTCGAGTTCTTGTTTCTGTGACTGCTTTAGGTTCCAATATGATTTTTCCTTCCTCGTCAAGTTCTGCAAATATTGTTTGAATTGGAAGCTTGTCACCTATAACCCTCTTTAAACATGAAACATTGAAAACTGGGTGCACTCGGGAAGCTGTAGGAAGCTCCAATTTGTATGCCATAGTACCAATCTTTTGCAACACCTTGTATGAACCATAATACTTTGGTGATAATTTATTATCCTTCTTAGCTTGCTTGAGGGACATTTGTTTATAAGGTTGTAGCCATAAGAATACCCAATCACCTACATCAAAACTTCTTTCACTACGATGGTGATTTGCCTGTTGTTTCATTCTATTCTACGCCAAAGTGAGGTTATCATTTAAGAGTCGGAGAACTTGTTGTTGATGCTCGATGTGATCTTCCACTGCTTGAACCTTAGAATTTTCTCTTAAGTATTATGTGATGGATGGTGGATGACATCCATAAAGTGCCATAAATGGGGTCGTTTTTCCTGCAGTATGGAAGGAAGTGTTATACCACCATTCATCCAGAGGCAACCATTTGACCCATTGTGTCTGTTTATCAAAGACAAAGCAACGAAGATATCCTTTCAAACATTTGTTTACTATCTCAGTTTTCCCATCAAATTGAGGATGATAAGATGAGATATGAGCTAACAGAGTACTGAGACAAGAAAATAATTCTGTCCAAAAAATTCCAGTGAAAATGGGATCTTTGTCGCTTACAATAATCTTTGGGTTTCCATGTAGCTTTTGAATTGTTTCCATAAATGAAGTAGAAACTATATTGACTTTAAATGGATGAGATAATGCACAAAAGTGTGCATACTTGGTAAGTATGTCAACTACCACCATGATGACACTCTTTCCTTTGGACTTGGCTAAGCCTGTGATAAAATCCATTGAAACCTCCTCCCAACGTTGGCTTGGAATAAATAAAGGTTGTAATAGACCCGGGGACCTAATTTTTTCAACTTTATTTTGTTGGCAAACCAAATATTCCACCACAAAATTTTGAATATCCGATTTAAGGCCATCCCAAAAAAATTCCTTCTTAACCGTGTGGTAAGTTTTTAAAAATCCTAAGTGCGCTCCTAAGGGAGAAGTGTGCAATTCCATAAGAATATTTTGTTTGAGTTCGAAATTCTTACATAGGTATAAGCGATCTTTGTACCATAACGAATCTTTTTTCCAGCTAAATGTATCAGATATACTAGGATCTTGTTGTAACTTTTGAATGAGTGCCCATAATTCTTCATCATTCTTCCATTCACCCCTTGCTTTGTATATCCAATCTGGTTGGATAATAGAAATGGTGCAAAGCAATGCTTCTACATCCTCATACTTTCTTGAGAGTGCATCTACCACAACATTTTTCTTCCCTTTTTTGTAGATGATTTCAAAGTCATAACCCAACATCTTTGTGACCCATTTTTGCTGCTCTTCCGAAGATAATATTTGTTCTAAAAAGTATTTAAGACTATCATGATCCGTTTTTACCTTGAAGTGCCTTCCCATTAGGTAGGGTTGCCATTTCTTAAGTGCATGTAGTATTTCCAACATTTCCTTCTCATAAATTACTTTGTGTAAATACTTTCCTTCTCATAAATTACTTTGTGTAAATACTTTCCTTTGATTGGACGACTTTCAAAAGCAATGGGTCTTGCTTCTTGCATTAAAACAACACCAATTCCATTTCCCGAGGCATCACATTCCACAATAAAGGTTTTTTTGAAGTGTGGCATAGCTAAGACCAGTGCTTGGCACATTGCTTCTTTAAGATGTTCAAAGGCCTTTGTTGCTTTTGGAGTCCATGAAAATGCATCTTTCTTCAATAATGTTGGTAGAGGTGCTGCTATTCTCCCATAATTTTTAATAAACTTGCGATAATACCCTGTCAACTTGAGAAATCCTCGCATATGCTTTATGGACGTGGGGATTTTCCATTCCTTAATGGCTTTAATTTTTCTAGGGCCTACCTTAACACCTTCATGAGATACAATATGACTCGGATATTCCACCTCTTGTACTCCAAAGAAACATCTGGAGATTTTTGCATATTATTGTTTCTCCTCCAATAGTTTGAGCACCCTGTCAACATGTTGAACATGATCCTTCCAAGATTTGCTGTAGATTAGTATATCATCAAAAAATACTAACACAAATTTTCTAAGGAAGGGTTTGAAAATGGAATTCATCAAACCTTGAAATGTAGAAGGTGCATTGGTAAGGCCAAAAGGCATGACCAAAAATTCATAATGACCCTCATGATTTCTAAACGTTGTTTTCAGAATGTCTTCAGTCTTCATTCTGATTTGATGATATCCTGAACGAAGATATAACTTAGTGAAGTAAATTGATCCATGCAATTCATCCAATAATTCATCAATTTCCAGGAACAATAAATTTATCTTTAATATTGAACTTGTTGAGATGCCTATAATCTGGACATATGCGCCATGATCCATCCTTCTTATGCACCAATACTACTGGAGCAAAGAAAGAACTTTGACTAGGTTGAATTATACCAAACTCTAGCATTTCTGCAACCATATGTTCAATTTCACTCTTTTGGGCATAGGGATATTTGTAAGGCCTAATGTTTGGAGGAACACTTCCTCAAATAAAATGAATAGCATGATCATGATCACGAATAGGTGGTAGGCCTTTGGGAGTCTCAAATACCTTAGAATTATTGTCCAAGACTTTTTGGAGATCTAGAGAAATAGATGATTTCGATGTGGGAACCTCTAGCGAACATAATTGTGTAATTACGCCTCGTTGTTCTTTCTTTAGAAGCTTTTTCATTCTGTTAGAGCTGATTATCTTTCCTGGTTTCCCTGCGATACCCCTTAATTCAACTTCCTTTCCTTCCAAACAAAATTTCATGAAAATTTCTTCAAAATTAAAAGCTATTGTACCCAAGGATTGTAGCCATTAGACTCCTAGTACAACATCAACACCACCCATTGGAATGGAAATCATTGGGCTATTCAATACATATTTTCCCATGGATAGCTTGATATTATGGCACTTTTCAGAGCAATTTATGGTTCCTCCACTTGCAACCATCACTTGAAACTTTGGTGCTGGATATAAGAAGAAATTTAATTCCTTGGCTATATTACAATGAATAAAATTATGGGTACTACCTGAATCAATCAACACTATTACCTTTTTCTTCTTGATATGTCCTTCTATCTTGATAGTTTGAGGAGTGGTAATTCTAGCAAGTGCATTACAGGATATGGTCAGATTCATTTATTCTTTCTATAGGGTTTGTTCCTAGTGTATATCCTCTTCTTTTGTTGTTTCTTGTTCCTTTTCTTCCTCCTCTTCACAATCTATGTAAAATAATTTATTCTGAGCACACTTATGACCTTTAGTGTATTTACTATCACAACTGTAACAAAGCCCTTTTGCTCTTTTTTCTTCCAATTGTTGTGGTGTCAACCTTGTAGGTTATGGAAGACTAGGGGAAACAACACTTCCATATTTATAGTTGTGAGTGGTAGGCTTCCTGGTTGCCATAATTTTGCTTTCCATTTTTCTTGCCAACCGAAATGCCTTCTCCAATGAATCAGGTTCCCTAAGGTGAACCTCATGTTGGATGCTATCTTTTAATTTTTGGAAGTCCTCAATGTACTCCTTCATTGAACCCTTTTGTTTGAGATTTATCAATTGGCTAAAAAAAGTGTTTCTTTTTGTATCCTCATAATGTGCTATCATTTCTTTCGTAAAAATTTCCCAAGTGACAATTTGTTTACAAGAGCAAAGCCATCAATACCATACAAACTGATTTGGTTCCAAATATAAAGTTGCAATGTGCATTGTTTATGTGTTTTACACATTATGGAGATCGAAATATTACTCCATCTGTAGTATCCATGTTACGGGATATTGTCATCAAACTTCCTCATATCGATCTTTGGAACATGGTGGGTATTCAATACAATGTTAGAGTCTATGAAATCATGATTAACATTTCTTTTGTTTTCATCATGAGTTTCCTTTACTACCCTTTCACCATTAATAAACATTTCTTGTAGCAACTTTGTCAAATTTGTCTTCAAATCTTCTATTTTTCCTTCCATCTTAACTTCCACGTCTTTCATTTTAGCTTCCTTTCCTTTATTTAAACCATCCATCTTAGCTTCCACTTCATTCATCTTAGCTTCCACGCCATTCATCTTAGCTTCCATGCCTTTCTTTAAACCATCAATCTTAGCTTCCATGCCTTTCTTTAAACCACCATATTATCTTCCACGCCATCCATATTAGCTTCCACACCTTTCTTTAAACCATCCATTTTAGCTTCTGTTACTTTTTGTGAGAGTGAATTTTGTTGCACTTGGTCTCGTAATTTTGATATATCATGTTGTATTTCTTCCTCTTCTTCATGAGTCATGGCAGAGATTTCAGGTTGCTTACTAGGTGTTTCCATTTTATTTCTTCGGGGCATCAATTAATGATAATTATGCTTCACTATGCCCTTTGAATTCTTTCAAACTAAATTTTCAAACCAAACTTATGCAAAATTAAAAAAAAAACTACACACCTTTTTCCACTTTGTAGGAGCTCGATATTGAATCTGATGTATATCTGAAATTTGGGATCTCCAAGGTCTGAAAATGAGAGCTTTGGTAGCCCTCTGAGTCCTCTTTCCAATGCCACCAGTCTGATCGAAATTGGATTCTCCATGAAAGAGTTATGCCCAATCTCCCAAGATGACCTGACTATACACGTTTTTAGTAGAGCGAACTTGTACTAAGTGCCACGTGTCACTGTTTCAATTTTTGGACTTGAAAATGATACAAAACTAAAGTCCATCATATTTCTAGAAATTCTGATGAAATTGCAATCTAATAATCAGAGAGAAAGTTATGACGATTGTACCAAGGTCACCTGTTTGCGATGTAATTCGGGAGCCTGCAAAAACCATAACTTCCTTAGATCATATCTCTGAAAATATAGCGAGACAAGATCGGAACTTTAGACCCAAGGATCCCCATGATGTCGCATCAAATGGGTTTTTATTTTAGCTTCTGAAATGTCGCAGAAAAAAAAAGGTATAGCAAAAATTCCATGATGGCCTATTTGGAGCAACGAAACCTTAGAATCCAAAGCTCTGATACCAAATGTTATGAACGAGCTCACAAAAAGATAGAAAATATAGATCAACGACTTCAAAATCAACCTCTTCAAGGGGGGAACCTTCTTTACATTACACAAATGAATAATTCTTGGATGATACAAATGAAAAAACCTCCCTCCTATATATAGGAGTCTAAAGGGTCACAATATAATCAAAGCCGACATAACAATAATAATATAAGGGCACAAAAATAACAATAGTGGGCTTCTATGGGGAACTCTAATAACAATATGGGGTATAGGGGCACAATAATGACAGTAAGGTCTACAATGAAAATAGTAATGGGGGAATCACTAGTATTATAGGGACCTAACAAGTTATGTAAGTAGATATGCTCGAGGAGGGGTTGATGTAGATGGTTGCATTTGTGGAGGGTGAAAAATTTTCATGGGAGGTTGTATTATGGCTTGTTGAGGGCCTCCAAAAGAGGGATTTCTCCACCTTAGTTTCCAAAGCTGATTTGGGGGTGGGGGAGCCATCCCTGGATGGGAAGGAAAGCACCATGTAGGATTACGAGATTTCATAGAATGATTAGTCCAATATGAATTAAAATACTACGATTGATTTTGAACCATATCTTGAGGCTTTGGATGCCATGCTCATTTTTGAGAAATAAAACATAACTGCTCCAACTCCACAACTTCTTGGTAGAAAAATTTTGTTCCTCATAGGGATGAAAAATTACTAGTAGTATGATCTTCACTGCATATCATGCATGTCTCAATATGGATGGAAAATCCTTTAGTGGGTGCTTCCTTTTACACACTGGATAATATATTTCCAATGTCAATTCTGCTTCCCCTTTCTTCTTGTGTTGATAAGTGGTTGTCATTGATGTCAACCCAAGCAACACCAAGAGATGCCCCACCTTTTGTCGAGTATTATGACATGGAAATTCATGGTTTATCATGTCGGGATCATACTTGATGGACTCTCCTCGTCAAGCTGTTTCCGGTAGTATGTAGTGCACCACGCGGTTCTTCATGGTTTGTGGGATATCCTCGTTTGAGGTTGAAGAACCCAATTTACGTGAAAAAACCCGAAAAGGAGGTTATGTGGTACTTTATCATTGACAAATACATACAATTATGAAATTAAGGGTTCTCTCAAATATCTATGATGGAAAACTGCATGGAGGATGTCAACGATTGAGATTCTCCCTCTAAAATGCAAATGGTAACAATTTAAATTCTCCTTCTAAAATGAAAATGGTAACAATTGAAATTCTTCCTCTAAAATGAAAATGGTTTGCCTTCCAAAATTATAATCAGGGGCATGAGAGGGTTTTTGTTTTAATAAAGGAAAGTTAATACTCAAATTAAAATCCTCAAAGGGGTTTTCCCTCCACTAATTGATCTTTCAAATTTCAAAACCCCCTCCAAAATAGGAACTTAGATTCCTCATTGAACCCCCCCACCCCCCCCCCCCCCCCCCCCCCCCCCCCCCCCCCCCCCCCCCCCCCCCATGTCTATAAAAGGAAGTTACATTAAAAAAGAAATGAACTAAATGATAATATCTTGAGAATATTTTTCTCTGAAACAGGTGAAACCCTATGGAGATAGTGAAATATTATAAGATAAAAGAAATGAACTAAATGGTCATCTCTTGAGAATATTATGCTCTGAAACAAAGTTGACCCCTATGGAGATAGTGAAAGATTAGAAGATAAGGTATGAAAGCATTCATTTCGTTTTTTGATTGGTATTTAGAGATTCATTTGGCATGATTTCTTACAGGTGGAAGATCTAAAGTCTGGGCCATTGAATACCCAAGAAACACTCTTACTCGACCTTTTAGGGCATTCATTTTTAGCCCTCATTACAAGTCAACGATAGACCTATGGTTAAGTCTTAAGACAATGATATATATCTTTGCGGTTGTCTTGGCACAAAAATAAGAGCAGACATTTACAAAATTGTTCTGAAGCCTTGCGTTCTTGTTGGCATCAAAATTTACTGAACTTCAACAAAACTCATGACAGGACTGAAACTCAAATTCAGGGATCTTTTGAATACAAGATTAAAGAATTTTTTTCTTGGATCCGACCTGTTGAGATCAAATTCATCACTCCCTTTTCCGTCCACCACTAAATAATTTTTATATTAAATCAAAAGGGTTCGTTCCAGACCTAATATATGTGGCCTAATATCTACAAGTTAATACTTGTATCGATGGCTTGAAGGAACTAAAATAAGACACCTTGAAGGAGAAAACAAACTTCGGCTTTGTAGATATAATTAACAAGAATACATTTTTATGTGGAAATTACAATAATATGACATCTCAAGATTAGGAAGGTTCAACAAAGAACATTGTTGAAAGAATTTAAAGTCTAGAAATAATTGCGGACTTGTGAAGTACTGCTTAAATCATGACCATAGTATGCTAAAGTGACTTTTTATCTATTGAATATTGTTTATATAGTATTCTGGAAGCAGTGTTGGAAATTATGTGACAAACACTACATTTCTCATAAAGAATCCTTGCATAAATACATATATACCTAAAATTCAGAGTCCTCAGAGTCCTTAAGCCGAATTTACAAGAAGTCTATCCTGAAGAGATTGAAATTGTGTCCAATACTAAAGCTTGTTGCATCAATAGTACCTTCTTTAAATTGAGCAACAATCCTATTCCAAAAGGAGGCAAAGTCTTTTTTGGCTGAACAATTAAGAAGCTTGACATAGATAAATTGAAGCACCATTCAATTACCCTTGAAAAGATCCTACAATGGTCAAGTTGCAAGTCTGAGGTACAATTGGAGTCCAACAATTGGAAATTGCAATTAATGTGCTATGCAGAAGATAGTATGGTTTTATTGAAGAGACTGAAGCAACATTGATCATCTCCATCAATTAATAGTTCGCTTGTGGAAAAATCTATAATATTGGAATTGTAATGTTATATCTTTGCAGAACTAGGTACATCAGCTATGGTTTTATTTGCAGACTCCGTTGACACTTGCTTTGTCATCTTGGCTAGCAAGGACATAACATTAAGCATGAATCAAGTTAAGCATTAGTGAAGGTCTTCAACAATACTCATTCAAAACACAGTAAGGGTTTTCTAATTGTTTAATGCTGGATAGTTTCAAGAGTAGGGTTTAACAAGGGTTATAGTATTGGGATTTAAATGTCATATCATTATTGGAGTTTATTGTAAGTGGGTCATTGTCGTTGGTATGAGCACCCACAATTATTGATTTTATTTATTATCATTTTCTGGGTGGTTGGGTAGTGGTACGCAGGTGATTGAAGTCACCTTCAGGTTGGATCCTGAAAACACTTCAGGGTGATAGGGTGGTGCTAGGGAGAGTTGGGGCTTGCTATGGTGTTAGAGCATCCTTTCAATTGACTACTGATAAAACTAGGGCATGGATGATCCTTCCAGTTGGAGTTGGAAAATTTAATGCTTTTCTAGATTACTAGGAAGTTGGGGTTAACTTTTCAGTTGGAGTTGAAGCATTTTGATGTACTCACAAATTATTAGAAAAGTGTTCAATGGTTTTTTACCTATAGGGAGTTTTCCACCTAAACATTTGGTGTGTATTTTCTACTGCTAATTTATGTTTTTGAATTGTTGCGAAAGATTAATTAAATTCTCTGAAAATATTAATAAGTTACTAATTGCTAAGAAATACTGAGGGGGAAAATACTAATTCACCCCCCTCTCAGTATTTCCAACATCTTGTTCATATGAAACATATCTAATTGGGAGATTACAAAACTGAGGATATTAGTTATAAAATATTCTAGCATATTCCCAATTTATGTTCTTGCAACCCTGCTTCCAACGACCTTTTCAACTCTTGTTAGTACATCCCTGGATCCTGTACCAATTTTTGAAGTGCCCCTAGAATATCTTAGACAGAGTTCAATGATGACATGGTACGATTTTTGAGAGACATATCCTCCTCCTATTAGGTTAATGAGTTCAACGTAATCATCTTGAATTCCTCTTAATAACAAGACACGTAATGTCTTGAGAGCCAAGTTTTCTTGCATTTATGAATATTTTACTTGAACATTCCAACATAATCTTCAATAATTTCATCATATTTCTATGTCATCATGAAAACTTCCTCCCTCTTTCTTTTTCCTTGTATTAATCATGGTGCTTCTCTAGGAATTTCTACTTCATTTTACTCAAATTGCGGATACTACCCTTGTAGAGACCCATGAACGAGTGTAACAAAATGTCTTGAGTGTAGCAAGAAATAATTTCGATTTCTGAGCATCTATCACATAATTGTATCTCTTTTAGAGTACATCAATTCAAAAATGAATTTGTAAGGACCTTCCTTAGATAGACAATGAAATTTTAGTAGAGTAGAGTGAGGAATGTTCTTCATTTTGGTTTCCTAATTTGGCTCAAGGATAGGGAATTTGAAGGTAGTTGCCTCTTCCTTAACTTTGTGGGCCATCTCCTCTTGGCACTTGCCTTTTTCTTCTAAAGGTTCTTTAGGAGAGTCCAAAAAAGTCATCTTTTTAGAGTGGAACTACTTAATGATTAGATATTTAGAAAAAAAGTTTTCATTGGTGCAGAGGATGAAACATGTGCAACCTTGGGCTCCTAGCTAAAGATTTTAGGTTTCTTTTTAGCAAGATAACTTGTTGTGGGAGTCACATAGTTCGGTTGATTGTGCCATTTTTCTTCTTGAGACTGAATTGCACTGCTAGTTTTCTAGGGGTTTTTTGTAAATCTACCTTTCTGATCTCTAGCTCTGGGCATGAAAAATTAAATATACATTTTATCTAAGGTAGGCTCTGTAAAAATAAAGCTGTTGAATTAACTATTGAATTTCTCTTGGTTAAAGAAAACAACAATAAAAATCAAACAAGAACCAAGAAACAAAACAATGCTTGTACTATTGAGAGTTCCTTGCCAAAAGTGCCAAAAATGAGATGGCTTTTAATTACCTTTCTAGTAGTTTAGAAAGACAACCAAAAGTCTATGCATTTAATTATCAACCAAGGTTTGTATGGAACTTGCGAACTATTGTGCACCTTCTATCCTCGTACAATATATAGTTGTAGTATTCTAAATGCTTTTCATAGGGAAATATATTGAGATGCTTTCCAAACCCACCCAAATATATCCACACCACACTTGCAATCCAACCACTCTTGTAGGAAAGTAAGGAGGACATTTTTTAAGAAATTAAAAACAATTGTAGTAAAGTAAACACACTTGCAATAAAGTAAACACACTTGCAGTGAAGGTGACTTATTCAAGTGTTTTAAATCATCCTAATTTCTATAATAAAAATGCACATGAAATTCAATAGCTAACAACTTTGTAGGAAAAAAACCATAAACTGTAAGAGATTCAAAATAATATGTGCTATAAATAATCACACCACCAAGACAATTGTAATTCTGGAAAATAAGGCAAACTTGAAAAACATAGTACTCTAATGTTAATTTTAGTCACAACAACGTGAGTTGCATTATTAACCAAATATTTAAAATACAACTATAGTTATACAAGAGTCACAACATTACCCAAAACATGTGTTAGATCTGTAGGAGTTGCAACTATGTATACATTCAAGAGTTGTAGCAATGTGTAAGTAACTATACTAAATGTGAGAGTTGCAGTATTTTGTGAATAATAAAATCAAAGTTACAACATCAGTAAATTACTAAGGAGGGGGCCCTAATTTTGATGAGGTATTGGTTAAAAAAGAACAACGTGATAGACATTCAACACACCACTGATGGAAAGAAACAAGAAATTGTATTACAAAAATCCAATTACAAGTACAAACTAGCTTTCATATTTAGAGCTATTAATTCACTCCTTTGTTCATCTCTAGTTTTCCTACTTATACAAATTTATGAATTATATTAACAGTTCAATTGATAGTCATGAAAGGTTGTCTGTTACATCTAGTTACAACGAATTTCCTTCAGAAGATAGAAATCTGGGCACATGATAACTCGATTAGTTATGTGACAAATCACATTTGGGTCATGTTTTCCTTCTTGAGTGACTAATTTCCCTTGTCACATTCCTACACTAGGATATTTGTTGGTTGATCAATCTAGGTGCTTTGTTGGTGACAACTATGTGACCAAGGTGATGCACTTTAGCAATTGTCTAGATTTGTAGCAACGAACACTTGATTAGGAGTTGTAGAAGCTACTTTTGGAGTGAGTTTTAACAATGAAATGAAGGAGAGTTACTACAACGAGGAATCACAACGCGAGTATTAACATCTTGGAATTGCAACACACGTGTCTTCAACTCAAAGTTGTAGCAATGGTGTCATCAAATGGGAGTTACAACAACTCAAACTCACCAAACTTGAGTTGCAACACTACGCTGGAATGATAAGTTGCAACAACTTGAAACAAGGATACGTAATACCTTCCAACCAGGAGTTGCAACATCTAGCAACTAGGAGTTACATCACATGGCGATTGGGAGTTGTAACACCTAGAAATATGGATTTGCAACAAATTTCCATGGTGACTTAAAATTCTTGCATCCTGCTCCTATCTAAAGGTACATGTGCAACACTACCTCCTAAATACCTTGTAGTTAGCATAAAAAGGTAATTATCTCCTTAAACACATAATAATAAGCATTAAAATGGAATACTAAGAGAATAAATGTACCTTGATAAAAAATGCATTCAAATGGGAAAAAATGCTATTGTGATGAGGTGAAAATGGTAGATAGATATGCAAAAAGGTCTTAGATGAGTGCCGAAAAGATGCTAAATTGGGTGCTCGTCAAGTTCCACTATTAACTTGGGCCTCCTTCCACAATTTTTCTATGCTTTTCGTGAAGGTTGGATGTTGGTCCAAAAGGATTAGAAATTAAATGTATAGCTTTCAGGGCTTCGTTTCCAATATAAAAACAACTTAATGGCCCAATCATCAGGTTTTGAGCTTGGTACAAAAAAAGCTACTCCTAAGGCCATAGGAGATTCAAAAATTAAATAAAGGTCAAGTTGAGAGGTAGTTTGGTTGGATCAACCTTGTTTGTTATTCCACATGAACCATCCATTAGCCGTGTCTAGATCTACCATTTGCATGTCTTGTATGATTTCCTTAAAGAGGAGTCAACATCCAATCTTTGTAAGGCTCCTTTTTTCTCCAACAAAGTTTTGATCATATTAAAGTCTCCTTTGGTTATCTAGGGTACATCCCCTATCACTTGATGCATTGCTTGTAGTCATTGCCAAAACACTGGTCTTTAATTGAGCAAGCTGAGTCCATATCTAATGGTTAGAAATCCATTTTCTGTAGAGTCACGAAGATGGAAATAACTTGGGAGAATTCTATGAGTTGAGAAGAAGTCTAAGAGAGTGAATTCAGAAGGTTTCTAAAGGAGTACTAATATCTTGAAGCACCACATTCTATGTTTTAAACCTATACAATTAATTTTTGCAAATAAATTCTTAATAAAATAGAAAATATGTCATGGAAAACACGCACATTAATATAGATATTTTCCCCTGAAAACAAAAATAAGGAAACCCATAAAGTATTTTTAGTATATTATTTTTTACAGTATTACAATAAAATATATATATCCTGTGGCATCCATTAACTAACAATCCATTTACCATGTATTAGAATACAACTATAGTTTCTTAACCAAAACTACAAAACCATGGGCTAAACCACCATGCCCCATAAAATCGTTAAAGGCGAAAACATTGTGCCAAAAATTTCCAAAAACGAATGCAAAAGAATAACTCTTCATTTATTTATTTATTTTCTAGGGTGCATCTTGTCATCCCATGCGACTTACTCAAACATAGGGGGTTTGTCCCTACTATGACCCCTTTTAACAAGGGGTATTACTTCCCCTCCTATGAATCCCCTTCTGCATTTGACACATTGTGCAACACATGAAAGTAGTCATGCAATGAATATAAAACATACCCAACATTCTCTCGCTGCTTGTTTTATTTACACACAGGGGGTTACTAAAGTAGATGACCAACAATATAGGGAAATAATTACCATTTTTTATTTACATCATGAGAACTTCTTAGTGCTCATATATTTTTTCAGTGAATCTACAACATTCTTCAAATTATCCCCCCTCACCACCACCAACTTCTTTTGTTCAATCACATCACTGAAAAAATGATACTGAGCATCAAAATGCTTTGTCTTAGAATGACATGTTGGGTTCTATTATAGGAATATTTCTCTCAAACTTTCACAATCTATCCTCACATCTCGTTGTACTCTCTTAATACCTGAACACAATCTTTGTAACTATATTATTTCCTTGCTTGCACATGTGACTGTTATGTATTCAAATTTTGTAGTTGAGAGTTCCACTACAGACTATCTCTTGCTCCTCCAAATAGGTTAAACACACACCCACTTGCAAATATATTTCTATTCAAATCTCTAGGATAGTCTACATCAAGAAATATATCTACACCCAACACTCTGTCCAATCCTAGTCTTCCTTGGTAGCATGATCCATAGCAAGTAGTGCTACAAAAATACTTGAAAACTCTCTTTACTATTGTTGAATTCTCCTTCCTTGGTTTTGACATATACCTACTGATACTCCCACTACATGTGCAATGTATGGTCTATACATACGATTGCATGCATCAAAATTCCAACTGTATTGGCATATGGAACATGAGACATGTCCCCTTCCTCTTCCCATGTATTTTGACATTGATCTTTGATGAGTCCCACCAATAGGTATATCTTGAAGTTCATTATGCTATCCTCCAACCTTAAAACTATCCCTTTCTCACATTTATTCACATTTTTGGTTATAATATGCTTAGTAATAAGAGTAAAAGGTTGTCATAGTATGTGGCCTAATCTGATTAAATTGTAGGAAAAAGAAGCATTTTTGAGGCATTTACTATGCAGGGGCTTGATGGATACAACCATGAGGGAATCTAGGGAGGCTTGTCCACCTCCTTAACTCTCTAACTCAGCTTGATATCACCAAATCCTCACTCACAAGCTCGAATTCACTGACACCTGAGTAACTCCAAGTGCATGAGAATCTCAAGGAGGAAAAGATCCACACTTTTCGAGATCAACAAGGGAAACTCCTATTTCTAAGGGATCTGTTATCAACTACCCTTTTGTATAAATAATTGAGCTAAAAGGCTCATTAGGATTCAAAATTTTGATTCATCTAGGAGTATTTATTGAGCCCAAGGCTTGACCTTGTTATTGTTAACTTTCATGTGATGTATGAGACTACTATTTTCTACTAATGAGAAGTTTATTATTGAGTTGCATCTGAGCTAGTTCTAGAGGGATGAAACCCTTGGGTTTGGGCCCAACCCAAAGGCTTTAGTCCCTCTTCTATATTTCTGTCTGGTTCTTGTTTCCAAGAATTTCATGTCTTTCTTTTGTTGCAGTAGATGTTAAGCTATAAAAACTTGTGATTGCAGGCTTCCTTATCACCTCTCTTTTGGGAAAAGTGGTGGGAAAGATTCACAATCTTAGTCCAAAAATATTTGTTTATGATTTATTGGAAATAGGTAGATGTTAGTTATCATTTTTCATATTTACTTTCTGCAACCTAGGAGTTAGTTAAATCATTAGAGTAGCATTGTGAAATAGAATAAGATTGTGGTCAAATTCAACTCATATTTTCCATGAAATTTATGTCATTGTTTTATTGATCATTTGATGCATGTAGTGGGATAGTTGCAGGGTTGTGTTGACCTACATGGGTGGCCACATATTCTCATCTCTAGTTAGACTTATCCATATTATCCCTTTACCCTTCACACTTCTCTCAAGCTCTGTTTCCACAGTTATTCTGTTACACAATTAATGACACCGTGGGCATCCACCTTGGTGCAAGACATACCTCCGAGAGGTCCTGGGCTTGGATAGGAGGCTTACCAAACCTTCATTCACTACCTCCTACCTTCATCCATCTTCTCCTACCCTCAAAATACCACCTCCACCCTCAAAATTCTCTCGGAAACCCTCCTATAGCAATACAGGGCCTCCTGTAGCAATACATGACCTCCCGTAGTAGCACTTGTAGCACCATTTTCCTCCACCTATTTTTCTCCCCACTTTAAAATTAGCTTGGTTAAGATGAATAATGACCCCCAAATTGTGATTTGATGATCTAGAGAAGCTCTTAGACCACTACAACCTCCTCTTTTCCTCACTGCAAAACAAAGTAGAATTAATGTTTTAATTCACAAGCATGTTACAAGTTAGATTTCTGATTTTCAAGCAAATGTAAAGTAGATAAATGATACATGAAAGTAGGTTAGTGATTTGATGAAATGTGCAAAATAGAGTAGCTTCACTTATGCAAGTAGACTAGCCCTTTTCCGCATATAATGTTAATTAGCATCTACAAGTTGAATGAATGACATTTTCACTTTCATAGTTAAAATCAGTTTCATCAGGAGTTTTCACTATAGTTAAGTTGGAGGAATGGTCTCTGAACACCTTGATCTGATGTCATGACTAAGGGTGGCATGAGTAGAACCTAACCTACTATGCATACATTACTGTCACCTCTAAGTTTGTACGAACCCCAAGTTGATAATTTAAGTTGAGGAGCCCTTGGGATTTGCAACTCTTGGTGCAATACTAGGGTTCACCACTTTTTTGGCATTGTTTCCAATGAGATGTCTAAGTAGGAGTTGTTTCTTCTTAAGCATTGTTTTTCTGTTTTGCATCAGTCTTATTTCTTTAAAAAAGTGAAAAATTAAAAAAAACTTGTTCTTTCATGCCTCATAGGAGTAGGGATAACAAAGGAAAATTATTACCAAAAACCCCCACACCCTCAATACGTCAACCTTCATTGTTCTTCGGTGACTGTGAACTTCCCTATTTGACTACAGGGGAGTTAGAATACCCTCTAGGTGAGCAACCTAAAATTTTTGAAGAACCTATTTAGGAAGAATAAGAACCCATCTCACCTACCCAAACCATGGTTGAAAACATGAACGATGAGATTTTCCCCATCAGAGAAACCAATGGAGAGGCTAGAATGAAGAATATAAGCTCTACTGCCCTTCCACACTTCCATGGCCTAACCTATGAGGATCCTGACACCTTCATGTTTGAATTTTTTGTTTGTTTGTAGGACCTATGCCTATGACTCTGATGAGCAGAAGCTGAAGTTGTTTCCTTATAACCTCAAATATGCAGCCTTGCTGGTTTATGAGTCTACCTGGAGGCAACATCACTACATGGCCCAAATGAAACAAACCTTCAATGATAAATACTGGGATTACTGTAGGTCCAAAGAAACAAAAGAGGAAATATTTATGATGAACCTTGGACTTGATGAATCTTTGGAGGACTATGAGCAAAGGTTTCAACTAAATTATAGGAGGGCCAACTATCGTGTTTGATATTGAGTCACTCAAGCTAGTTCTTCTCCGAGGGACCAGGGAAGATGTAATGGAAACCCTCAACATGCTATATGGAGGAGATATCTACCAATTTCCTTATGATGACATCAAAAATGTATTCAATAATTACTCTAGGGTTGTATTGAAGAAGGGTAGGTCTAGCCAAAGCTTGGCTAGTTCCTCTCCCTCCACAACATCCAATGAAATAGGAAATATGTTGGAGGATTTCAAGAGTGAAATAGTGCATACCTTTACCCTGCAAATGGATACTATGAAAATCAAGAGAAAACAAGAGGAAGTAGAAAGGGAACTAACTATTTTCTTCCCTAGATGTACTAAAAGACATCATAGGAATGATTTCCCACTGAGTGCCATAGAAGTCTGCCTAATATGTGAAGAGAATCATACAACATAAAAATGACCCTCTCTTCTAGGCCTAAAGGTTGTATATCAGGAAGCAGTAGGGAGTGGGTCAGAAAAGTCGTGCTTCATTAACCAAAGGAGACCCCCAACACCTCATCCATATCAACAAGACATGCATGGTTCACATTATCCTCACTAAAACCCAAATATGAATCCACCTTTCCATCCTTGGTACCCTTCCACTCATACATCATGGTCTACACCCGCTCCTTGGCCTTATGATCCTCCATATCCTCCTCATACTCTCAACCATCCTTTTAAGCCATATCCACCTCAATCTTCCCAATGGGGCAACCCCTCACAAGGGTGGAGACCTCAAGCAAACTAGCCTCCTACTTTACTGCCTCTACCCCAACCTTAACCACATCTAGCTCATCATACCCCACCTAAGAAAACTCAATTTCCTGCTCAGCCCAATCCAAACCTGAATAATAAGCATGCACAACAAGTCTGTAGTTGGGAAACATCCTATCCTTCTTATGCTGTGGAAATCCAAGAAATCAACCTTTGGTCTGGGAGGGTTCTCTATCTCCAAGGGGCTTTGAGAAAGACCACCACATTGCTGTAGCCTGCAGACAGATCCACAATAGCTCTTGAGGGAATTATAAAGGATTTCATGGTCTCCATTGACTCCTGGGAGTATCCTATTGATTTCTTGGTCCTACAGCCCAAAACCAAGTTTAATGCCTATCCTCTCATCTTAGGAAGACCTTGGCTGGCCACTTATGATGCCTACATTAGTTGTAGGGTTAGGAACATGGCTATCAATAATGGACATTTATCAAAACAACTTGTGTTGCATCCTCCTGCTCAAACATCTATGGAACATGATTTACCTATATGGTTAGAGGATGAAGAAGAGGATGAATTGTATCACACAACCCTCTACCCAGTTTTCACTCTAGATATTGTCATAGGAGGGGGACAGATTGATGAAGATGACCTTATTGACCATATCCTTTAGAATCAACCTCCCACTCCCATACCAGTTAATGAATTGCTAAAGGAATCTGAGAGTATTCCTTGGACTGACTTATGCTTTGTTGACTCTAGTTTAGGACATGTTAAGATTGTAGAATTTGGCCCATCTAGAACTCTAAATATCAACCCTTCTCTCTCAGACAAATAGGAAGAACAATTGTGCAATGTACTGAGGCAACACCTGGATGCTTTTGCTTGGGATTATAAGGAAATGAAAGGTTTGCATCACTTAGTTTTCACTCATCATATTTACATTAAAGAGGGATGAAATCCTATGCGCCAACTCCAGAGAAGGATGAACCTAGATCTTAAAGACATTGTGAAATAAGAATTACAAAAGCTATTAGATGCAGGGTTCATATACCCCATTTTAGATAGTGAGTAAGTGTCCCCTTGTTTTAGTTCCCAAGAAGAATGAGAAGTGGAGAATATGTGTTGATTATAGGGAACTTAAGAAGGCTACAAAGAAGGAACATTTTCCTTTACCCTTCATTAACCAAGTCCTAGATGGCCTTGTAGAAAATAAATTCTTCTCCTTCCTGGATGGATTTAGTGGATACAACCAAATACATGTCAACCCTGAAGAACAAGATAAAACCAAATTTACATGTCCTTGGGGTACCTTTGCTTATAGAGTCCTTCCATTTGGTTTGTGCAATGCCCTTGATAATTATTAGTGGGAATTTCTGAGTATTTTTTCTGAACTTGTTCATGAGTACTCTATTGAGATATACATAGATGATTTCACTCCTTATGGATGTGACTTCCAGGAAGCTCTCTCCAATCTGTGCAAAGTATTGAAGAAATGTATTGAAATGAATCTCTCATTAAGCCCTGAGAAATTTGAATTTTTGATGAATGCAAGGACTATCCTTGGCCATTCCATATCCAAGGAAGGAATACAAGTTGAAACAAACAAGATTTCCATCATCAAAAGGGTCCCTATCCCTCAAAATAAAAGATATGTCAAGAGTGTCCTTGGATTATCTTGGTATTATAAAAGGTTCATTAAATATTTTAGAAAATTGGCTTCACCCTTGTTTGGACTGTTGGCTAAAGATTCAGATTTTTATTGGACAAACAACTGTCAAGAAGCATTTGAAATACTAGAAGAAAAGCTGAACACTGCACCCATCCTTATGGGTCCCAACTAGGAATTACCTTTCCATATACACACATATGCCTAAAAAAAAATGTAGGGGCTGCCTTAGGACACATGGAAGATAAATTGCCTTATACTATCTATTTCATTAGTAAGAATCTATCTAAAGCTGAGTTGAATTGTACTGTTACTTAAAAAGAAATCTCAGCTATAGTACATTCTTTAAACAAGTTTAGGCATTATATCACTGGTTCTCAAACTTTGGTTCACAATGACCACGAAACCATTAAGTATTTGATGAATAAACCTGATGTCAATGCTAGGATAATTATATGGTTGTTATTATTGCAACAATTTGATTTGACTATTGTTGATAAACCATGGAAAGAGAATGTGATTGCAAATCTCTTGTCAAGACTAACCCTGTCTGCAAGAAAGGAAGAAATTGTAGATGATCGAATTCTAGATGAACATCTCTTTGCCATCTCGGTGCTTTCTCCTTGGTTTGCTGATATAGCCAACTATTTGGTTGTTGGGAGGTTCCCTCCTAACCTATCCTCTAGGGAGAAAAGAAATATTTTTAGGAAGAGTACCCCATTCACTTGGATTGGGGGAAACCTTTTTAGATTGGGGCCAGATTAGATCCTGAGAAGATGTGTGAGGGAAGAAGAGGTCTTTGACATCCTCTTAGCATGCCATGATGGGCCCTGTGGGGGCCACTTTTCTACTAAGAGGACAACTTTCAAGGTTCTACAATTAGATTATTCTTGATCCACTTTACATCAGGATGCAAGGAGGTACAACACCATGTGTGATCAGTGTAAAATAATGGGTAAACCAACACCCAAGGATGTAATTCCCTTACAACCTAGAGTGACTCTAGATCCATTTGAAAAGTGGGGCATGGATTTTATTGGACTTATTGATCCCCCATCAAGTAAAAAAAGGTATATAATTGTATGCACCGATTACTCGACCAAATGGGCTGAAACAAAAGTAGTAAAAAAGGTGGCTGAATTTATGAGGGAGAACATCTTCTACAAATTTGGTTTTCCAAGGGAAATAATCACTAATCAAGGAGCACAATTTACATCAAGTTTAATTGAAGACCTTATTTAGGAGCACCACATCAAGCACAGGACATCCACTACCTGTCACCCCAAAGGAAATGGGAAGGTGGAAGTCTTCAACAGAGCATTGAAGAAATTTATTACCAAGGTTATTAGTAGTAGTAGAAAATATTGGGCATAAAAACTTGTGGAAGCCACTTGGGCCTACAACACCATTTGGAAGACCACCACTGGATTCACTCCATTTGAACTGGTCTATGGGAAGAAGGCCCTATTGTCTATTGAATTTGAGTACAACACCTTGAGGATGGCATCTCAGTTGGACTTGGATCTCACTACAAAACAACACGAAAGGATGCTCCAACCAAATGGTCTAGATGAATTCAGAATGCAACCTCTCCTACACACTAAGGTAATCCATCTACAAAGGAATATTTGGCATGATAAGAACATCAGGGAAAGGATTTTTCAAGAAGGAGATTGGGCCCTAATGTATGATTCCATATTCAAGGATTTCAAGGGGAAGCTAATGAAAAGATGACTGGGTCCCTATCTAGTAGAGAAGTGTCATGAGAATGGGTCTGTCCAAATCAGAACAATTGATGAGGAAGGGATTCACTTACTTGTCATTGGTCATAGTTTGAAGTTGTACAAGAAACCTTTGTCCAAGGAATAATTTTCTAGTTCATTCAGTAGAGAGTTAAAGGTGATTAAGAGGCTCATAGCCCTTAGTCCACCAAATTTCTAGAAAAAATAAAAAATAATAAGAGGGCCTAGATGAAAACCTCCATGAGGCATCTGAGGCCAACTCCTGAGTTGAAAACCTCTCTAAGGCAGCCCAGGAGCAAAAAAAAAAAGAAAAAAAGAAAAATAAAAGATCCCCAGGTGAAAACCTCCTATAAGGCACCTAGGGTAGGCATGTAGGTTGAAAACCTCTGCAGAGGTAGCCTGCTTGTCTAAAAAAAAAAACAAGAGAAAAAAACAAAAGAGAAAAAGAGAAATACAAGGAAGGAGTTCTTACACCATTTCTGCTAACATTTTCTTTTTGCAGGACTCCAAACAACGATAGAATCGTGGTATAGAGCATACTATACAAATGTATTCCTCCATTCTTCCACCAATACATTCCATTTCCACACTCTCCACTGGCATACCTACCTCTCTCCATCATCCAATGAATAAAAGATTCCAATTTTGCCTCCTCGTTGTGATGCTACAAGAGGAACGTATAGTGCTACAGGAGGTCCTATAATGCTACAAGAGGAACGTATAGTGCTACAGGAGGTCCTATAATGCTACAAGACAAGCCTATAAGGCTAGAGGATGAGGATACAATGGGAAAAAGAAACCATAAAGCCATGCTATCTCTAGGAAATGCTACGAGGGGCCCTCCAATGCCAAATCCATCATCCATCCACTCCATCTAGCCAAAAATTTTCTTAAAACTTCCACTCTGTCATGCATCTAAAAAACACAGAAAATCCTTGTTTTCTATTCTTCTATCACCTACACCACTTCCTCATGATCCTAATCCTGTTCTCATGCCTTTCATCACTTTCCCTCAACCTGACATGCAAAATGAAGACTTGAAGGGAGGATTAAATGATTGCTACAAGAAGGAGACTCCTCCTATAGTATCCTGTATAGTCACAACAAAACTACCTGATTTTTTTTCACCCATAGAGAGCATCACGGAACCATTTCTACATTAGAGAAGAGGCACATTATCCTTAGGAAGCATGCCATCTACTCCACCAACAACATCTTGGACACAAGGAAGGCACCTGCACACACAACAAGGTTATCAGTCAGAAGATCATCAAGTTATGAAGGCCTGAATAGAAACAAGCCAAGGAAATAAACTCCCTCAAGATCATGATGTTATGAGGCCGAACTCCAACATGCAGCCATCTCCAACAATTCGATCCACAGGTAGGCCCATGTATGACAACCTTAAACTATTCCCTATGCACAAAAATCCAAAATGTGTTAATAATCGAGAAAGGAGTTTTAATAGGCTAGAGGTGGCCAGTGAATTTGGCCACCCTTGACTAGTAAACTAAAGTCTATCTTAGTCACCCATGCAACATGGAAATGTCAACTCAAGTGAGGTGGTGCTTATGAGAAGTGGGGTGATAATCACGAGGAGGAGGGTAATAATTGCAAGGAGTGGGGAAAATGGTTCAAAAAAGGAAACTCGTGTATGTGCCATGTCACCAAAGTGCTCCGAGCTCTTACCAAAAAGGGAATATTATGTACTAGGATCGACTTCATTTGCACCATCACTCATTTCTAAAAAATAGTTGGAGGAAGGACGAGCTAGTGTTATCAGACTTCCTAGGGTGCCACTGAAGTGTTTTGAATTATGTTTGTAGGTGCTACAGGAGGAAGCTACAAGAAGATATGAACTGCTACAGGAGGGCCGAGAAGAAGCTACAGGAGGAATTGAAGGGTGAGAGAAGTCCATAGTGACCTGAAATTGTCTTCAAACCCTCATGCATATACAAAGCTATTTTTAAAAAGGATTAAGTGGTTTTCTTCCTCCTTGATTTCCATACAATTGCATGAAAAATTCTTCTTGGAGTTGGTATCTTGTAATAGACAATTGACCAATAGGTCTTGTTGGAAATTACTGTGTGTAAAAGCAAGATAGGGGCAAAGAGAATTTTTTTTGATATAATTTTGTCATCCTTATCCCTCACTAATAAGAAGGAGGTTTAACACTATTTTTACCATTGAGATTTCTTTGAAGAAACTTGAATTTTACACCTAAATAATACCAAGAAGGGGCAGTAGAAGAAATGGGGGGAGGATTTAATATAACAAAACCCACATACACCAAGATAATTCAACAACACCCTCCTATATTTAACATTTTAGAAGGCATGAATGGTTGGGTTTCTTTGAACTGTTAAAAGGGTATGATGATGATATCACTCATGAATTTCCCATGGAATTGCATCCTTAAGGGTAAGATAGTGCCACTAATGTTGTCAGAAGATTAGCCATATCCTTAAGTCTTGAAGCCATAAGTAGAGTGACCACCTTACCCTTAGGGGTTCAATGGAGCAAGGAGGAGAAGGAAATAAGTGTTACAGCCAGGAAGAACTTTTTCATTCAGAGAGAGAAGCCCATAGAAGATAATAATGGAGTAAGAAGAGAAATCCTACCTTACCCCTGGGATGAGGTGGCTTATCACCTCCTCAAATATATATCTTGTGAAGGGAGATTGGGTGTGGTATATGCCTATCATATTACGTTACAACATGAGTTAATATTCAAAGAAGAATTTCCTTTCCCTCAAATACATAGTGCTCCCCATTTCCTCCTGCACTCAATCATTGAAGTGAGCTAGAAGGCGAGGGAAGGAAAGCATCAACACATAGCCCACCATAACATCATCAAGTTAATTGTGATGGATGCTTTGAGCCACTTAAGGAACCCTGTCCTATGGACTGACTTTGTGGACATGGAAAGGGAGGTCTTCATTGAAACCCAAGCCATCACACCTAGAGAAACACCAACCTCTATCACTGGAGGTAGGGGAGGAAAAATAGACGAAGAAGAGGTAGGAAGAACAAAGGAAGAAGCAGTAGGTACAAAGGAAGAAGAAGCAGGAAAAACAAAGGAAGAAAAAAAATAGGAACAAAGGAAGAATAATCAGGTAGAACAATGGAAGAAGAAGCAATGTTTGAGGAAGAAGAAGAAGAGAAATAAGTAGAAGAAAAATAAATTCCTGAGAAGACTTCTAAACCCCAAGGAAAAGAGAAGCAAGGAAATCAAACAAGTCTTTCGACAAAGCAAGAAGTGGATGCCATATTAGACACATTGAGCACACCTGTCAAGCCCAAAAGGAGGAAACCAAGGCAAGGCCCCCTATATTTAAAAATAAGGAAGAGCACTAGGATTAGGTAGGGGAAACCAAATCCTCCTTCAGAGCTCCCTATCAATATCTAGGAGTCACCTAATAAAAAGGGAGAAGTGGGGCCTAGTGAAGGAAAAATTGAGGAGATTACCTCTCCTAAGGGAAAAACCAAACCACTTGTGACATATGAGAGAAGGACCACCACCAAGGAAGTGACCTTCAAGAGACCCAAGACACAAGCTTCCCTTGAGCAAGACAAAAAAGAGGAGCTACAGGAGAAACAAGGGGAAAGTATAGGAGAAACTAGGGATGCTATAGGAGCAGAAAAAGGAGCTACAAGAAGGAGCATCCACATAAAAAGAAAATGAAAAAAACATTGAAGGGCTTCAAGAGCTTGATCCACAACCCAAATTAGAATACTACTACAAGTTGGTTGAAGGAGGTATGATTATATCCCAAAATGTTTCCATCCCACTCTTCTTTGAATTAGAAAAGGAAAGAGGAAGGACACATACATGGATGTCGTTTTCCAAATCCAAAAATGTAGAAGATGTGGGCCTAATGGAGGAAAAGATCAATAAAATGGGTAAGGAATTAAGTGACCTAAAAATGAGGGAGCAACTACAGGTAGAAAATACAAGACCAAAAGAACAACTGCAAGAGAAGAAAACACAACTTGCCACTATGGAAAGTCTCTCTATGGAGGCCATACAATCCAAGAAACCATCCAAATCCTATGCTCTTCTCCTCAAGGAGTAGTGACTGTAATTTCAAATTAATACACTAGTACAATATGGGTATTTTCCTTTCCAAGACTACATGCAATTCATTGAGTTTTGTAAAATGGTAAGCATGGAGGAGAGAGTAAAACTAGATGAGTTTTATATGCATAATATAATCCTAATAGATTTGAATTTTTGGGACCCCAATTCAATATTGGGAGACATGAAACTAATGGCATTAGAATATTGGTTAACACATGAGGAGATAAGGGCTGAAGAGGTAAATAAAGTGATGACAAAGGAAGAAAAAGAGCCCTTATACATTAGAGCAGAATTGGTAAGCCCTGCAACTGTCATCAACAATCACAACCTCATCTCCTCTGATCTAGCACCTAAGTACATAGAAACCCAAGAGAAATCCATTCTACATTTTGAGGACACTTTTAGGATGTTAGGAACAGAGAGTCTACAAGCTTTTCAGAGAAGGTGGCATGCCTTACCCCACAATCTACAAATAAGAGAGTATCACTCTCCTGAAAGGCTAAGGAATGCCTTGGAAAGAACCCCATTGTACAAAATAATCATGCAAAGACTGAAAATCAAATGGATAGGACTCAAACTTAGTCCACCTTTGCTGTTGGGCTTACAAGAAGAAAGAAACTAGGTAGAGGAACAAAAGGTATGGACAGAGATAGAGGCAAATGCAAGTTTTTATCCACAAGAGGGCACACCATCTGAGGTGCCTTGGGATGTCAGAGAGGCCACCAGGGCCATGAATGAGCTTCATATGGATGACTAAGTTGCTCAAAGGATGAGAAACACCTTCAATAGGGGGGTGATGATGAGTCCCATCAATAGGTATATATTGAAGTTCATTATTCTATCCTCCAACCTTAAAACTATCATTTTCTCACATTAATTCACATTTTTGGTTATTATATGCTTAGTAAGAAGAATAAAAGGTGTTTTTTCATAGTATGTGGCCTAATGTGATTAAATTGTAGGAAAACGAAGCATTTTTGAGGCATTTACTATGCAGGGGCTTGATGGAGACAACTAGGAGGGAATCTAGGGAGGCTTTTCCACCTCCTTAACTCTCTAAACTCAAATTTAGATCGCCAATCCTCACTCACAAGCTCAAATTCATTGACAATCGGTAACTCCAAGTGCATGAGAAGCTCAAGGAGGACAAGATCCACAATTTTTGAGATTAAGGAGGGAATCACTCCTATTTACAAGGGAGATGCTATTAAATACCCCTTTGTACAAATAAATGAGCTGAATGTCATGTCTCTTCTCAAACACATTTGTAACAGGGTGCTACTACACAATTTTGCACAATTTTGGCTAAGGAAGATAACCCATCATTTTCGACTTAGGGACTTAGGAGGCAATTTGACTTAATTTGGTTGCTAGTGGAATGTGGGGGCCACCCACATGGGAATTCGAATTGGCCCATTTGAATAGCTTGGAGGGAAAGTCGAATAGGTGGATGGAGGGGCCCACATGAGGCAAGGGAGGCCCAAGGAGTTATAAGGAGGGAGAAACTCTCGTCTTGGGATTCATTGATACATCTTGCAAACAAATTCACTTGACTGTTCACTCTACTATTTCGCTGATTCAACTCACTGTTTAGCCATGAATCTCTCAGCGGGAGATTCAACCTCTACTTCGAGGGACCATCCGTGCCCACCCTAGAGAGGCAGTTCTACAAGGATTTCAGGAGTTCCGGGGTAGTGACATAGCACCACCAACTAGCGCAGAGCAAGGAGTGCGTATTTCTAGGCAGCCAGGAAACACGCAGAGGGAGATTGAGGCAAGCAAAGATCTGATTACTTGTCTAGGAGTTGGGGAGATGAGGTAGCAGCATTAGACCAACGTTCTTGCTGGGTTTTACAGCCAGCTGAGCCGATATTCCAACAATTCAAACAACTGGGCTGGGGGATAACGTAGATGCCACACAACAGATTTTCGTGGTACTTGGGAGTAGCTGAGTTGGGCCAAGAGATCATTCGAGGAGTCAGGGATTGGATAGCACGGGTGAACTCAACATTTTGGAGAAGTTTTCAGGTGGATTTACAGGCAGTTTCCAGCAAGTCGAAATTGGCAGCTAGAGCTGAGGTGAGGCTCCAAGGGGGTCGAAAATCAGAAGTCTAAACTAGCCAAACTTCTTTCTAGGGTTTTCTGGGTTTTTGGCAAGGGTCCCAAATATAAAGTTTCATAATTTTTTGAGCACCGTACGTGGGGTTTTTAGTCGTATCTTTGCAGCAAATAATGTAGAATTACTGGGGATTGAATAGTGCCTTTTGGGGTCGATTTTGGGAAGTCCAAATCGGGCCAAACCATTTTTTGGTTTTTGGCCAAGGAGTCTAGGATTTAAAGCATATAAATTTCTGGGCAGTTTCAGTGCACCTTCCAGCCATTCGAACTTCAGCAAAGCAGTGGTTTCTGGGCAGCGCAGTGCAGATTGGTGCAGCAGCTGGGCAGCCTTCAGCTCAACCATTTTCCTACCTGGGTTTGGTCCTACTTGTCATTTTAGACAAGCCCAGGTGCACCATTCATCATCTATTTTATTTTTCTTGCATAAATATAATAAAATGGCTTAGAAGTTCTCCATTTGTAGCTTTTATATGGGTGTTTGCTGAATATTTCGTTTTTGTAATTTGTTGCATGTATTATTTTCTTGTTATCACTTGTATTCCTATTAAGGATCATTACAGTGGTATCAGAGCATGATCTTGGCCTATCTATGGGAAATTAGCCAGAAGATCATGGAAGCTTTGGGTATCAGTGCACAGTGATGGGTGAAACCAGAGACAAACCCATGGCTCAAGGGAAATCTAGTATGCAAAATTTCTGGGGTAGAATTCATTGGGACAATGAGAGGTTGGCCTAGTTGAGGACAGTGACAGTCCAAACCCATCCTCACCCTTACAACAAAGAAGTTAGAGGTGAGTAGGTCGTGGGGGTGCAGCCATCTGCAACGTGTGGGGAAATTCGACCAGATCAGGGCACTAGATCTCCTAAAAAGGAGCAGACAGGACAAAGACAATTAGAGGGTGAGACCAGGGGGCAGTTTTGTTGGAAGAGATCTGGCTTTAGATATCAGGAGCCTAAGGAGGAGGTTCAGCATGATGTCGAGAGCCCACCGGATGGTGAGGATCACATCGATATACCTGGTGTGGCGCAGGAGTCACCTTTATTAGAGACCTCTTTGATAGCCCTAGTTGACACCCTGGTGGAGAGGATAGAGCCGACTCACATAGAACCATTTGTTGAAGGGGTGTCATCCCTAGATGAGATACCAATAGTTGTTGAGGTATCTGGAGCTGTGACCGAGTTTACAGGTGATAGATGCCCATGACAGTTCCATCAGTTTCAGGCTGACCTTTTAACATTAAAAAGGAAGGTTGCATTAGTGCGAGAGGCGATTCTACAACAGAACAGGGAATTGGAGGGCATGCGAGTAGTTTGTGCCGAGTCCACGACCAAATTGACTCACATTAGGGAGAAGTTGGATTCCCTACCAGTGCAGCTAGAGTGCACGTTGAAGCGTGAGAGAAACCCTCTTTGGACATACATAGACGGGGTTGGAAACACTGTTAGGTTACCATGGCCCATTGGGCAGAGGGAGACATAGCTACCTAGTCAGATTGTATGTATTGACCAGGATAGCAAGATGAGATGACCTGAGTTGCACAGGGTGCAACACCCTCATGGTGGGGTTGTTCTATGTGCGGGAGTTCGTGCATTCGATCCATCTCTTAGGGTTGGGTGGTAAGAGATTCATAGTTGGTACCGGGTGGAGTGGACTATGGAGATGGTAGTGGACCTAGGTGGAGCTTAGTAGGAGTTTCCAGGCACTGGGGATGTTGGAAGCCCCGACTAGCATTGGTATCTGGGAGGGACTACCTATCATTTCCCATGTATGTCGTTTGACTACAACCGGGATGGTGCAGTTAACCTAGCAGTTGAGCATGCACTTTCGCTAGAGCAGTCTTGGTCAGCAACAGTGGCCGACCAATTTATGGACAAACTCGTTTGGTTTTCTTGGTATGGCATTTGTACACGGGATCACTGGGTGATCAACATACTTTGGCAGGAGGTTGTCGGAGGAGGTGGCATTGGCAGGCCATTAGACAGTGCCTTGCATGGAGCTGAGGGCTCTTCAATCTTGTGCAGGGCGCAGAGGAGCGGAGCAGGGGTGGCATCACTACTGACACATAGGGAGAGTCACTTCTCGGATCCCTCAAGGGGGATTTGGAGGGAATATCCATTCATCGGCGGGGATAATGATGCGATGGTGGAGGTGATGATACTGATCGGGTGTGGCCTGACACATACAAACATAGCTCTAGGTCATCATATGCAGGGATATGTGGGAGCATATAGCGTTGAGAAGTGGTCTACAAGTGGGCATGAAGATGCATGGTGGTGTGCTGTAGTGTGTTGCACTATGTTGCGGAGTGGGAGTGCCTTACATCGTAGTGAGTACATGCTGGGAGTGACAGGTGCAATGGCACAGGTAGGAAGTAGGATGGTACCGGATGGCATAGCTGCAACAGAGGGTATCCTGCAGTGTACAGGAGTTGGCCACAGTGTATAGTGGCATGTCCAAGAGTACTGGGATGATCGGTGGTATGCAGAGGCGTATGGTGCTGCACAACAAGGTCTTGGAGTGTTGCCTCCAGGGACACCCATGGACGTAGATATCGGGCATACCTTTGGGTTTAGTTCACCCAGGATCGATGGGGACGCAGATGAGCGATACTTTATGGTATCCACGGGACTCACACTCCTGACCCTCTTCTACGTCACTGTCAAGAACGATCGAGCTGGTTGTTGTCCTTTGGCACTCTGGGCACAAGAAATAGGAGAAGGGGAGATCACCCAAGATATTTGGATGACACTTGGTGCGATAGAGGGGAGACTTCTCAGTGAGGGCATCGAGTCGCTACGGGAGTTGATAGCCATAGGTCGAGGGATGAGATGATCACCGACAGGGATGGCATATCATTCATCACTGTTTCTATGCTTGGGGAGCTGGTCATAGGGGATACATGTTTCACTCTTTCCTCAGGGCATGTATGGACCATGGATGAGTAGAGGATATCATGTGCAGCTAAGATTGTTGTCTAGTATGTATCCAAGTTCCTGACAATGTATCGACACATTCTCCAGGGGGCGGGTAGCCGAACCAGTGGCGATGGTTAGCAGGAGCAGGATGGATCCACATACATTGAGTCGATTGCACATATCAGATACCCATCTATTGGTTGCATTAACGGGGTAGCTATTTGGCACATGTGGTTTCTAGTGGTCATCTATACTACACAGTGGCAGAAACCGGACACCTTAACATGCCTAAGATTAGTTCATGATGTATGGAGCCTATATATGGGTGGCATGTAGGGACTAGAGATGAGGGCCAAAGGGATTCTATTGATTGTTAGGGCTATGTTGCAGCAGGTCTACCTATGGGATGTAGGGATTCAGTTGATCGATAAATCACTCATGATGAGCGGAGTTATGTAAAGAGTGATATAGTTCGCTCTTGGGATGACACATGGGGGTTCACAGAGGGTTTCATCATATGGGGAGGCAGACATTCTCTGTCGCTGCATAGGTTCAGAGCTAGATTTGGATGGATAGGCCTTGGTGCCATGGAGATGCCCAAGAAGGATGTGTCTCGCCTCTTTCAGTATTCCACCATTGAGTTCTAGGAGAGCAGGATACTGTCTGCGCATGATGGGGAGTATGACATAGTCAAAGTAGCGCAACATCAACATGGTGGCACCACTCTGGGACTAGCAGGGAACTGGGGTGTCACAACTCTTCACAACTCAATAACCTTTAGAGATGCTCCAGCTACTACAAGGGGAGACCATATAGATCTTCCATTGGGCTTTAGCGAGTCACTGATGGAGCAAGGGACTTCTAGTACTTCCACCGGGTAGGATAATGAGTGGAGCGAGGGGAGCTTCATGTCGGATAGGATGGCCTGTGATCCTGGCATTGAAGGTTTCTTTCATATCAGGACAGTGTTGAGGTTAGGGATGATTCAGTGGCACATCTGGGACCCTGGCACATGTTACAGTGACAGTGGGGAGCAACAGTTAGAGAGGATTCTCGTTTAGGCATTGCTTGAGGACAAGCGATTTTTGGAGTGTTGGAAGAACTTGCCGGATGAGGATGCCACCGGGAGGGTGAGAACATATTGGAGCACCCAGCTTTGAGGTTGCTTGAGGGAAAGGAACAATTGGGAGGGGAGGACTGTCATGTCCCTTCTCAAACACATTTGTAACAAGGTGCTGCTACACAATTTTTCACAATTTTGGCTAAGGAAGAGAACCCATCATTTTCAACTTAGGGACTTAGGAGGCAATTTGACTTAATTTGGTTGCTAGTGGAATGTAGGGGCCACCCACATGGGAATTCGAATTGGCCCATTCGAATAGCTTGAAGGGAAAGTCGAATAGGTGGATGGAGGGGCCCACATGAGGCAAGGGAGGCCCAAGGAGTTATAAGAAGGGAACAACTCTCATTTTGGGATTCATTGATACATCTTGCAAACAAAATCACTTGTCTGTTCACTCTGCTGTTTAGCTGAGTCAACTGGCTGTTTAGCCATGAATCTCTCAAGCGGGAGATTCAACCTCTACTTCGGGGGACCATCTGTGCCCACCCTAGAGAGGTAGTTCTACAAGGATTTTAGGAGTTCCGGGGCAGTGACATAGCACCACCAACCAGTGCAGAGCAAGGAGTGTGTATTTCTGGGCAGCCATGAAACACGCAAAGGGAGATTGAGGCAAGAAGAGATCTGATTGCTTGTCCAGGAGTTGGGGAGATGAGGTAGCAGCATTAGACCAACGTTTTGGCTGGGTTTCACAGCCAGCTGAGCCAACATTCCAACAATTCAAACTACTGGGATGGGGGACAAAGTAGAGGCTACACAACAGATTTTTGTGGTACTTTGGAGCAGCTAAGTTGGGCCAAGAGATCATTCGGGGAGTTAGGGATTGGATAACACGGGTGAAATAAACACTTTGGAGAAGTTTTCAGGTGGATTTACAGACAATTTCTAGCAAGTCAAAATTGGCAGCTAGAGCTGAGGTGACGCTCCAAGGGGGTCCAAAATCAGAAGTCTAAACCAGCAAAAGTCCTTTTTGGGTTTTTTCTGGGTTTTTGACAAGGATCCCAAATATAAAGTTTCACAATTTTCTGAGCACCGGAGGTGGGTTTTTAAGTTGTATCTTTGCATCAGACAATCGTATGATTTCTTAGAAATAAGTAGATGTTAGTTATCATTTTTCATATTTACTTTCTAGAGCCTAAGATTTAGGTCAATGATTAGAGTAACATTGTGAAATATAATAAGATTGTGGTAAAATTCAACTCATCTTTTCCATGAAATTTATGTCACTGTGTTATTGATCATTTAATGCATGTAGTGGGCTAGTTGCACGGTTGTGTTGACCTTCCGGGGTGGCCAAATATTATCATATCCACTTAGAATTATCAATCTTATCCCTTTACCCTTCACACTAGTCTCAAGCTTTGTTTCCACAGTCATTCTGTTTAGGCAATTAAGGACACTATGGGCATCCACCTTGGTGCAAGACAAAGCTTCGAGAGGTCCTGGGCTTGGCTAGGAGGCTTCCCCAACCTTCATTCACTCCCTCCTACCTTCATCCATCTTCTCCTACCCTCAAAATACCATCTCCACCCTCAAAAGGCTCTCAGAACCCCTCTTGTAGCAATACATGGCCTCCTGTAGCAATACATGACCTCCTGTAGCAACACATGTAGTAGACTTGTGGCACCATTTTCCTCAACCTGTTTTTCTCCCTACTTCAATCTTAGCTTGGTTAAGATGAATAATTACACCCAACTTGTGATTTGATAACCTAGAGAAGCTCTTAGACCAATGCAACCTTCTCTTTTCCTCACTACAAAACATAGTAGAATTAGTGTTTTTAATTCACAAGCATGTTACAAGTTAGATTTATGATTTTCAAGAAAATGTAAAGTAGATCAATGATACATGCAAGTATGTTAGTGATATGATGAAATGTGAAAGATACAGTAGATTCACTTCTCCAACTAGACTAGCCCTTTTCCTCATATAATGTTAATTATCATCTACAAGTTGAATGAATGGCATTTTCACTTTCATAGTTACATTAGAAGTTTTCACTATAGTTAAGTTGGAGGAATGGTCTCTGAACACCTTGATCTGATGTGACTAAGGGTGGCATGAGTAGAACCTAACCTACTATGCATACATCACTGTCACCTCTAATTTTGTATGAACCCCAAGTTGATAATTTAAGTTGAGGAGCCCTTGGGAGTTACAACACTACCTCAGGTTGACAATTTAAGTCGAGGAGCCCTTGGGAGTTACAACACTCTTGGTGCAATACCAGGGATAACCAATCTTCAGATAACCCTACACATGAATAGGCATATTATTTGGTTTCCAATCCTGCATATTAAACTTCTACAATACTGTCTTGACATACTTTCTTTGATTTAACTATAGTTTCCTATTCACTTGATATCTTCTAAATGCCGAAAATTAAAGTTGTAGAATTGATATTCTTCATGTCAAATTTAGAGGTCATATGAGTTTTGACATAATGGATGATTTCCCTGTCATTTCTAATTAGCAACATACCATCCACTTACAAGACCAAATAAATTATAATATGATCACCAACTATTTTTAAATATACACAATGATCCGCTTTGTTCATTGTGAAGCCAAGTCCAATATATAAGCATAAATTTTTTTATACCACATCCTTGGTGATAGCTTTAACCCATATAGGAACTTTTTCGACCTACACACTAAATATTTTCTTCCCTTCACTGCAAATCCTTTCAACTTCTTCATGCATATTTCTTCTTCCATATCCTCATGTAGGAATGATGTATTTTACATCATTCTATTCTACTTCAAAATCAATATTAACAATTGAAATTAACTTTGAAATATGAGAAAAGATCTCACCAAATTAAAATCCCTCTACTTGGGAATAACCTCATTAGAGGAAATTTCAACCTAAAACTGGCTTTCAAAGGAAAAATAATAAAATAATAGTTAAAATAATAAAATAAGAGTTATGAATTTTGGATGGAAAATAAGAAAACATTTTTTTTTTTGGCTTATCTCCTTATAGGTATACTCAAATTTCAAGTATAGACACTCGTTGAGTGTGAATCTAAATTCTACATCCAACGAGTACCCATCATGCATACTTTTAAGAAGACCCACATTGATAAAAAAAATGAAGATACGTTTAAAAAACACATTTAACACACTTTTTGAATGTATCTTCAATTTTTGTAAATGCGTGTCTTCGAAAAAGTATGCATATCGTTGGATGTGTAATTTAATTCCTCATCCAATGAGTGTCTACAATTGAAATTTGAGTAAACCTATAAGGAGATAAGCCAAAAATATAGTTAAAAATGTATTTTTTCTTCTTTTTCCTCAAATATTTACATGTACCTCTTTTTAAAATTAAAGGCTTTCGATTGGTTTACGTATTATGACATGGAAGTTACATGAAAATTTCATGGGCACTTCTAGGCTTAAATTTCCTCTAATGTTTACTACTAACCAAGCTTTGTACTTCTCCATTCTATCGTCTACATTCAACTTCTTCTTAGACAACCATTTGCTGTTAATGGGATTTCTCCAACCACCAACTCCACTAAATTCAAAGCCTTACTCTGGTCCAAGGATGTCGTTTCTTCAACCATGGGATTTTTCCAAAGTCTTCCATCCTTTGAATCAATGCCTCCATAATAGTTTTATGATAATCATCAATAATAAACAAAGAAAATTTTGAATGGAAATTGGGTGGATTATACCTTTCCAACTTCCTTCTTTCCAGATCTAATCTCGTCAATGCCAGAGTATGTAGAGTTTGATTCATCATCTTTCAATTCAAACTCTATCTTTTCTGGTTCATTATCTCTTGGTAGGACTTCTTATTTGATAATGTTTTGATTTCTCTAAATATCCCATCTCTACTAGTTATACACAACCTTCTTAGTTTCTAGGTTTCTAAGATTATAACCTTTCAGAAAATTTTTATATACAATAAAGACACACTTTGTAACTTTATTTTTCAACTTACTCGTATTCTCATTTGGAACATGTACATAAGAATCATAGCCAAATACTCTGAGATGTTTAAGATATGTTTTTTACTAGTCCATACCTGATGTAGAGTCTTACCATCTAATGCTGATGAAGATGGTCTATTTATTGGGTAGTAAGTAGTGTCCATTGCTTCAACCCAAAAGTCTTTTCATAACTTGACACCACTGAGTTTGCTCCTTAATCTCCCCATCAATGTCTCATTCATATTTTTTGTAACTCCATTCTACTTAGGTTTGTATGGAGTAGTCCTTTTCTATGGTATATTGCATTTCTTACAAAATTCTTTGAATTTATTCTCACAAGATTATCCACCATTATTTGCTGGAAATAGTGAGAGGGGGGTAATTAATATTTCTCTTCAATTAGTATTTTTAACCCCACATAGAATTGATTATCATTATCATTACATCAACATAACTAAACATCACATGAACAATAAACAACACCATTAAATAATGCACAAACATCAAGAAACCCCTCCGGGACAAAAACCACCAAATGCTTCTTAGTATTTTTCTTCAATAAAATTTACATCAATAAGAAGCTCCAACTTCCATAATTTTCGGATACAACCAAGGGAGGCTCAAACCCCTTGATCTACAGGCTACAAACTGGAGAGATGCACCAATACCTTGTTTACCAGCTGCTACTAGATGGACGCTCCAATGCCCAAGTTTACAGGCTCCGACCTAAAGGAGGGGCACCAACTCCCTGATTCACCAACTTCTACTGGAGGGATGCTACAACATCCTGCACAGGATCTAACCTTTCCTAGCACAACCCTGTCACCCTAAAGTGTTCTTAGGCTTCGTCTCGAAGGAGACTCCACTCTCCTACCCCACACCACCCTACCACCCTACTAAGTACGTTGTCACTTGCCCTGAAGGATCCAACCTTCAGCTTACCACGACGGACCACATTTCACAATTTTCTGACTGGATCCACTTGCACTCAAAATCAATATAGGAAACTATAATACAAGAGAACTGTAACAAAAACTCTCTCAATTAATTATGCCTTTGCTTAATCTATACATCAAACTTTAACTGTCAACATCAATTGTCATGAACAATTATGCCTCTGCCCAATTTGCACATCAAACCCTAGCTCATTAATCCAATGGCAACTTTGTTTGTCTTCAAACCAAAAAAATTTTCTTTGCTCAATCCCTAGCAATATTCATGCTACAAAAATCTGCTCATAAGCCTTTCCATTAATGATATCTCTACTGCAACTTATTAGCATACAAATTCCAACAATGAAGTATCAAACCCTAGAAGCTGTGACTCATCAGAATGATCTTCCACCATACAACCACTGACACATTTATCTAACAAAATCATAATAACTTCAACAAGGCTCATCTCTCAATTTTGATGTCAGTGTTTCTTCCAGAATTCAATTGGACCAAAATCACTATATAGAAAGATGTATTGACTTAAACCTTCTAAAATTTGACTTCTTATATGAAACCTCCAAATAACTTATCGACCACCCACAAATACTAACTATGTGAAAAAAATACAAACTTGAAACCAAAATTAAAATATGCTTATAAAATAAAATTTACCACCGAACCCAATATGCTTATTTTATAACATGCATCACAAAATATGCATCTCTTTACGCATGTTATGTGTCCAAAAATAAATCTCTTCAACTCAACCTAGTGGATGGCGGGATACAAACGATGACAACATTCTGCAACGATGATAGTCTTTGTGAGAGCCATGTTTAAGGACGTGGCCATAGTCTAGGGCATTGTATTTATCATGCATGTTCAGTCGACCGAGTTAAGGAAATATTCATGTGTTAAATTCGCTGCTATTTTTCAGATGTGTTCCAGAACTTGAATTCCATATCAATCTGTTGTTATCCTTAATTCAAATATATATCTCTCCATGTTTTGTTTTGTTTTGTTTTGTTTTGTTTTGTTTTGTTTTTTTTTTTTTTTTTTTTTTTTTTTTTTTTTTTTTTTTTCTGTTGAGCTATTTGTTTCATTAAGGTGCCTTCAACAATACTTATTTAATTCTGGTCCTTTAATGAAGTCGTAGAACTGGAAGAATTGTAATGTGACATCAATAGTCGAAGGCTTCTTATTGTTGTTCCGAACAAACTCTTGTTGCTATACTTCACATTTCATACATATATACTTGATTTGAATCCTAGATTGCTTCACAAAAGTTGGCTTTAGTAGATGTATACACATGTCAAGGTGAGGCTTGGAGTCAAGACAATGTGATAGGCCGAAACCTCTTATGTGTTGTAGAAATTACTTCAAATTTGGATCATGCTTCAGGAGTAGATCAGGGCATCAAGATATTGTGTTATCCAATGATATGATTGAACTGTCTTCAATGGAAATACATGCGATGTGGTCAACAAACTTTGTGTCAGCGAAGTTGCTTCAACGAATCACCATTTTGAGAATTTGTAACTGAGTTATACCTTGGCTCAATGAGCATAAATTATGGCTTGTGTTATAACCAAAAAAAATCATTAACCAATAGTGAGATACACTAAGGAGAAAACTAGATGCAAATTGGAGATGTATATCACTGTAATACTTCACAGTTCGATAACTTTCAGTGATAAGACAACATCACAAGAGCCATAATAATTTGTCCACCTTGACATTGTCTTTTACTAGATCTTACTGCAAATATTAGACTACAAAGAATATACAAGATTGTTCTTCACAAATATTCTAGGAAACCAAGTTTCAAATGGTCCGAACTAAGCACAAAAATAATTCTCTAGCAAATGAACTGTTTTCTGGTTCAGAAGCCACAAAGTTTTGATGCTAGAATAATGCAATTCTGGCATAATATGTTTAGAACTTCACTTGCAAAAAAATAACCAAACGAATCCCATATCCAATAGAACAAATCCACAGTTCATGAACCCTTCAATTTCCTAGCCTCTCGTTTGATGTTCAACGTCTCCATAAGGGCATAAAAGATCAGAGATCAATCAAAAAAGAAATAAGCTTAATTCTCATTATTTTGGAGATAATATTAAGCTCTCTTTTATATATATGGAAGGGCTTCATAAGAGGCAACGAGATCCTAGTTTGGAGGGAAACATCAAATTTGAAATTCAAAAAATAATGGAGGGAAAAACCCCTTTGAGGATTTTTGAATTTTGAACTTTAGCTTCCTTTGGTGCCAAAACCTTCACATCCCCTTGGATTTAAAAAACAATTACTTACAATCAACCTTTTTCCATTATTTTAGTTGTTGGAGAAATGCCTTATTACTTGAATATTTTACTTGACCCAAGAAGAGTTGCCACATCATCATCCTTTGGGATTTTTCCGCACAAATTGGGCCCTTCAGGTTCAAAAAAGGATATTTGCCAAACCACGAGGTCTCTTGTGGTCTGCCACATGCCATTGGAATCAAATTGACGAGGAGAATCCATCAAGGATGATCCTGACACGAAACAACATGAATTTTCATGTCATTTTGGCTGACAAAAGGTAGGGCATCTTTTGGTGCTACTTGGGTTGACATCAATGACAACCACATATCAACAATCTCCCCCTTTGGCATTGATGGCAACACATGTACTTCCCTACGATCACTACACCCCCTGACTCCATGCCTCTGATCTTCCTGAACTTGTTTCTCTCCCCCTTTGACATTAATGGAAAAGAGTGACTCCCCCTAAAGATTTGCTTGTTTCTTTGAACATGTAACCTACCACTGCTCCTTCTATCTATTTGGCGAAATAAGAAGTATTTCAATGTGCACTTGGGATAATCACAAGTTTTTGTCGAAGATACTCAAACGTCTCATGCGGTAATGGTTTGGTGAAAATGTAAGCTATTTGTTCCTTTGTCACAATATATTCCACTTTGATGTTTTTCTCCGACACTTTCTCTTGAACATAATGATATTTAATAGGAATGTGTTTTTATTTTAGAATGCATGATAGGATTCTTGGAAATTCTTATGGTGCTAGTGTTGTCACAAAATATCAGAATGGGCTCATCAAACTTCACATGAATATCTTGCAATGTTTATTTAATCCAATGTACCTGAGTACATCATGATTTTTCTGTGATATACTATGCTTCCATTGTGGATAAGGAAACTGGCGACTTCTTCTTACTCAACCATAAAACAAGATAACCACCTAGGTAGAAAGCTACTCCACTAGTGATTTTACGATCATCAACGATGCCTAGCCAATCTGCATTTGTATAATTTGTGATGGTTAAGTCATTACCTTTTGTATACCATAAGCCAAAATTTGCTATTCCCTTGAGGTATCAAAATATTCTATTCACTGTAACAACATGGGATTCTTTTGGTGCTGCTTGGAAACATGCTACTTGTCCAACTACTTGCATCACATTTGGCTTATAGAAGGCTACCAATCATAGATCTATACATCCTCTGGTGCGCATCCTTGGATAAGTCATCCACACTCAACTTGCAACCTATCACCATTAGGGTGCTGACCGGTTTGCAATCTTCCATCTGAAAACTCTTCAACATTTCTTTGATATACTTGATTTGACAAATGAATATGCCCTTGTCTTCTTGAGATATCTGAAGTCCAAGAAGAAGGTTAACTCTCAAAGTAGTTATATCTCAAAATCATTTTGCATATCTGCAGTAAACTTCTTACTCAACCTATCATCATTGCTGTGAAAAATGATCATTCATTCACATACACTTCAATGATGGTCAAACTATCGTGCTCAATCTTTACATGAAGGTTTCTATCGACGTTTCCTCTCTTGAACCATCATTTTTGCAAGTACCTGCCAAGACAAGCATACTAAGCTCTAGGAGCCTATTTTAGATGATATATTACCTTCTTCAACTTGCAAACATAAGATTTGTTGTCAACAAGAAAAAATCCTTCATGTTGTTTTATGTATACCTCTTCTTCCGATTCTCCATTTAGAAAAGATGATCATCTGATATACTTTTATCTTCCTTGAACATGCATAGGCCAAGAAAATTTAGATAGATTCCATTCTGGCAACAAGAGAAAATGTTTCTTCAAAATCTATACCTTCAACTTGTATATACCCTTTTCATACCAATCTTGCCTTGTTCCGGGTAACCCGTCCATCCTCATTCAACTTGTTTATGAAAACCCACTTTGTGCCAATGACATTCTTGTCCTTTGGTCGTAGAACAAGTGCCCAAGTATCATTATTTTCAATCTGATCCAATTCTTCATTCATAACTGCTACCCAATATTCATCATGACTAGCCTCTTCAAAGATGTTAGGCTCAAATGTGGCCAAGAGTGGAATTCAAGTTTTGGAACCCATTTGAAAAATAACAGTGAATTTAAAGCATGAATATTTCCTTAACTCGGTCAACCAAATAAGCATAATCATTTTATTTAAGCACTCGATATAATACAAATCCCTACACTAAGGCCACATCCTCAGCCATGGGTCTAACAAAGACTATCATCATTGCAGAATGTTTTCATTATTTGTAGCCTACCATCCACTAGCTTGAGTTGAAGACATTTTTTGATGGACACATAATATGTGTAAAGGGATGCATATTATATAGAGCATTTTATAACATAAGCATATTGGGCCCAGTTGTAAATTTTATTTTATAGGCATATTTTTATTTTTGGTTTTAAAATTATATTTTTGTCACAGAATTAGTAGTTGTGGGTGGCCAAAAAGTTTTTTGGAGGTTTCCTAAAAGGAGTCAAATTTTAGAAGGTTTAATTCGATACATGGTTCTATATAGTGATTTTGGTCGAATTAAATTATGGAAGAAGCAGAAACATTAGAATTGAGAGATGGGCCTTGTTGAAGTTATTACGATTTTGTTAGATAAATGTGCTAGTGGTTGTATTACAAAAGATCATTTGAATGAGTCACAACTTCTAGGGTTTGATACTTCATTGTTGGAATTTGTATGCTGAGTTGCATTAAAGATATCATCATTGGAAAGCTTATGGACAGATTGTTGTAGCTTGCATATTGCTAGGGTTTTGGAAAAGAAAGGCATGTTGGTTCGAAGATAGAAAATATTTCCATTCTATTAATGAGGTAGGATTTGACGTGAAGATTGGGCAGAGGTAAAGTTATTTATGGCATCAATGATAAGAAAAATAAACACCATTGTTGTAACCTTTTTCAATCTAACAATGTACAATCCTCTGTCTAGGGATTCAACAACAAAAAACACCAAATATCAATAACACATACCTTGTGACATTATTGACCTCAACAACATTTCACCAAATGTTGTCACTACGAAAGAATTTGACTACTTGCTTGAGTCGTCTTGAATAACTTCAACATGATGGCTTGATTGCACGTGTTGATCACAAGTATATATATATATATATATATATATATATATATATATATATATATATATATACCAAAGTTTAGCTTTAAGAGATGCACAAACAAGACTTCTAATCCACTACACCGTGCCACTTATAATTATATCTGATCTTTATTAATTTACTTGCTTATTTTCACATCAATGATTAGTCATTAGATAAGAGGGGCTATCACCTAGTCTTCAAATTTTGCCTTTAGAACATGGGCACTAAATTGTGTCTATAAACCATTGCAAGATAAAATCATACCTTGAGGGTTGTGAGATCCTCAAAAGTTGTCACTATATAGATTAGCTTATCATTGCAATAGTCCTTGAGTATGGTCGACTAATTTTCTTTAAGCTCGGTTCTAGATGGCAACTAGATCTCTGTCCTTGCAAGTTCTTATATATATATATATATGTGCACAAGATGTAGCCCATAATCACTTTAGGTAGTTCACTAGTTATGCCCAAACTAGATGTAGAAAATAACGACCTTGATGATGTAAAACATTTGCATAATAGGCCACAACAGACCTTGACTCTTAGACTTTGAATGAATTCGTAGGAAATTTCTTCTAAACTTGGTGATAAGCCTGTTCTCTTTACAATATTCAAACCTATTAGAGATGACTACAAGACTCAACAACTAGAAGATGTATGCCACAAATACATGCAGAGATAACCTTACCTTATGTATTTGAGAAGGACGAAACAAGATCAAGTTATTTCTGATTAGTCTGCAACCTTATCTCAAGATTCTTGCTTCATATGTCTTTCAATTAATCTGCAAAAACTTTAGATAGCAAGACCACATGGAAGGAAGGTTTCTCAACTAGTTCTGTGACAAAATTTGATAGCCAAGTGACTTTGGTTACCCTCCTGCAATATAGTAGGCCAAACAATTCCCATACCCAATAGAACAAATCCATAATTTGTGAACCTTTAAATTTCCTGGCCTCTCGTCTGATGTTTAATGTATCCACAAGGGCATAAAAGATCAATGATCAATCACAAAAGAAATAAGCTTAATTCTAATTCTTTTGGAGATAAGATGAAGCTCCTTTTATAGATATGGAAGGGATTCATAAGAGGCAACAATATCCTAATTTGGAGGGAGATATCAAATTTGAAGTTCAAAAAATAATGGATGTTAAAATCCGTATGAGGGTTTTTGAATTTTTAACTTTAGCTGCCTTTGGTGCCAAAACCCTCACATGCCCTTGGATTTAAAAAAAATATATTTATAATCAACCTTTTTCCAATATTTTAGTTGTTGGAGAAATGCCTCATTACTTGACTATTTGAATTGGCCCAAGAAGTGCTGCCACATCGTCATCCTTTGGGTTTTTGCCAACAAATTGGGTCCTTCATATTATTAAAAGGATATCTCCCAAATCATGAGGTCCCTTGTGGTGTGCCACATACCATTGGAATCAACTTAACGAGGAGAATTTGTCAAGGATGATCTTGGCATGAAACAATATGAATTTCCATGTCATTTTGGTCGACAAAAGGTGGGGCATATCCCAGTGCTTCTTGGGTTGACATCAATGAAAATCACATATCAACATTATCTATTATCTACACCTTAATTTCCTTCTCTCTTTGATTTTCCACAAGAGCCTTAAACTCTTTGATTTTTTTAAAGACTCCATATTTCTTCCCAAGAAAATAAATCCATATATTCCTTAAGAATTCATATATAAATGAGATGTAGTATAAAAATTTACCCAGTGATGGGACCAACATAGGTCCAAACACATGACTGTGCACCAATTATAAAATCCCCTTTGCCTTTGTAGAACTAAAGGAGAATCTTACCTCATTTTTCTTCCCATAAAAATAATGTTCACAAAAATCAAAATCCATAGAGCAATTAGGGATCCTTTGTAACGGCCGGAGGTTAAAAGTTCATGTAACAAAGGATCATAAAGGAAAAATAAGAACAAGGTCATGGGACACATATTCCAAGCTGAATGTTGGGCAAAACAACGTAGTGGATATCACTTTTGGTTTATTGTGGCTAAGGAAATTGGCAAAGGTAAAGAGACATTAATTGGAATTTATTTATGAAAATAAAGGAAAATAGGAGAAAAGGGAGATGAAAGGTCACAAGTTTGCATGAGGGGAAAAATAGAGGAATTGAAAAAAATAGAAGCCGTATTAATAAAAAGGATTCTAAGGATCAGTTCACAACTTTTGTTAGTTTGGCTTTGCAATTAGTTTCAGAGAGAGAAGAGCACGAAGAGGAGAAAACAAGTAAGCAAGAAAAGTAAGGCAAAGGAAGGACAATGAAAACAAAGGATAAGCAAGCAAGGTTGGATCAAGCAACTTTTGCAGGAGGAATTTTGATCTGAATTTAAACAAGAACACAAAAAATTACAGATATAACCATAAATACAAAGATGCAGTAGAAATAACACTTCATTTCATTAATATCAAATACTGAAATATGCTTACAAACAAAAAGGAAATAAGACTAGCTCAGGCGATGGGAGCTCATCTTTGAGAATAAATGTGGCGGCTACATGTCTCTGAACTATGTTACAATGAGGCTCGGAGGCCTATTTATTATTATGAAATAATGGAAAACCCTAAACAACCAAAAACCTAACCCTAGGAGATGAAGCGACAAAACTATGGGCCATGTTTGGGTAAATTGGTACATCAACTTCCCGGGGTCATAACTTTCGCATACGATGTATGTTTGATGTGAAAAATACCCCATTAGGAAGATCTATTTGAAGGACTACAACTTACGACTAGCCATCACTAGTCAAAAACACTTTTTGGCCCTGATTTTCCCAAAAAACATCATTTAGGGCCTCAAAACGACTTTGGAAGTTCAAAACTTTAAAAACTGCCAAAAATAGTAAACTGTATTACAATTAAAGAAAACGAAAAAATGAAAGAGACAGTGGTGTGGGTCCTAGTGGAATAGGTGGGTGGCCACCAACATCCACCTGGATCAACTTTATAGGTAACCGATTGCATGTGTGATTTCCTAGTTGGTTTGTGAATGCATGGTACATGCATTTGTGTATTTGGTTCATTTGATATCATTGGCATTGATTTTTTTCGGGTGTGACAATGGTTTCAAACTTGCCTTGCCATTTTCGGATAGTCATGGTGTGATGGGATTCTTTTTTGGTTAATTTTTGGATTTTCGAAACGTTTTGGAATCGGGTGAGGTGGTCTCAGGAAAATTCCCAATGGTTGGGGGTGGAGGTGGTTGTGGAGACAAGAAAATTCCTCAAGGTATTGGTGAAGAAACTTTGAGGCATCCAATCTTGTTTTAGGCATTAGGATCTCTTGACTGGTTTTGGCGAGATCATGGTAGCTTGAGGGGGGAGGTGATTTAATTTCTGAGAAGCCCTAATTGCTTATGTCTTGATTTCCCACATTCATGTTTGGAATATGGCATGGGAGTGATTGGATGAAAGAAATATTTGGTTCAACCCAATCTATGGTCGAGTGGTATGTGGAAGTCCCTGACTTGGTTGACTTTTGAATATGTTAGTAAGAGCTATTTTCCTATTCTATTCAATGAGTACTTGTACTTGTTATTATGTGGCTTTGACGGTTTTTCTATCATGGTTAATATTATGGTTATATGTTGGTTATAAGCATGGTTCCATAATAGGTTCTAGCTATGACTCTTTTTATGTTTTGATTAGTTGATAAATGGTTAATGAATGCATGGGCTAAGAAATGTTATTGCGACTATTATGAGATGGAATTATACCTTCTTGGTGAATCTAATATAAGTTTCAGACTCCTATGTTCAAATATGCATTCATGATCTGTACATTACATGTTCACCATATGTGTGACGTAATGACTATCATGGTTAAGCCTGGTTAGGTCAAGTTTTTGATTCAATTTTGTATGTTTATCCTTGTCATTGAGTTACTTATTATTTTGGAAAGTCTCAGGAAGTTTTAGGCAGTGATCTAGAGGCTGGCCTGGAATTGTGGCCTTGATCTTGGGATTGCATGCACTAAACTAAGTAATTTGGTCACAACCACATGGAGTAAGGCTTGTGAGTGCGGTTGGAGGCCTTCAACCACATACAGGTAGTGTCAAGGGTGTGGTTGGGAGTTTAGTCACTAAAATGAAGTTCTAACTCAGGGATTGACCACCTAGGGTGTTTCTTCAAATCCTGGGTGATCTATAGTTCCCGTAGGATGCTAGTTTGTGGTCAACAAGTCTCAGTTGTAGGCCCCAATTCCTTAACTAGATGAGGAGGTCAGGTCATGTCATAGTAGCACTTCGTTTCACATTTTACCCGAAGGGCATGTAAAAGCAGGTAAATGTGGGGTGGGGTGTTACATCCTTCTACCATCCCATGACCATGTGGTACTCAAAGTCCCTTCTTTCAGATTTTCCATAGTGTTTGATGCCATAACATAGTCTTTTTCTAGAGAATGTAGGAGTTTTTCCTTCTTTAGCTCCATTCTCAGTAATAATGGAATTACTGCATCCATTACTAATAATGCTTCCCAAAAACTTATACAAATTTCCAATGTAAACTCCCCTCAACAATTCTAGTACTCTTTGAACCATCTTGTAGGTATCCTTTTCAAACACTATTTTCACCTACATCACTCATATGGCTTATATAAATAAAAATTTTGGCCAATTATGGGATGTGTACAACAATACTGAGTGTTCTAATCTTTCAACCATTATCTTCGACTTGAATTTTCCTTGTCATATGATTCTGGCTGTCAATTCATCTCCTAAGAAAAAATCACTACCGTAATATCTTTTATACTCGAAAAACCACAACTTGTTAGAATTCATATGAAAGGATGCACCTACGTTGACCATCCATGGCTCATGATACACGTGTGTACTTGAACAAGCCAAATACTCATCCCATCCTTCATTTGAAGACATTTGTACTTATGTAGAAAGATCATCATCAAGTCTCTTCCCTTTCTCAACAATTTTGGATTCACATTATTTCTTGTGATTCCCTTCTTTCCCACATATCCAACATATCTTTACGAATTTTCCTGGAGATTTATATCTTCCTCTAGATTAAGATCCCACACTCGATGAATTACTTTTATTTCTATTTTGGGAGTGTTCTCTTATAGAAAACACCTGTGTTATGAATTTCCATACTTTTTTGTCTCATCTCCTTTGATAAAAATGATGAAACTATATTGTTGAAACTTAAAGTAGTTTCATTACAATCTATGGAAACAACCAAACTATCCCACAAGTCTCATAGATAACACAACAAATTGATACACTTATCTTGACATGAAATCTTATTGTCAACAAATAATTGTAGACATACCATAGTATTGGAGGTATTTAGATGTTCTATCATTGATTATGTTAAATTGTAGCAAGAAAAGGATTCATTTGACTTGTGCCTTAGTCAAATGGATAAATTTGAATTTCCACATCAGCATGATGACTTGAGCTGCAATTAGCAGGAGTGACATGGCCAAGTCACTTAGTTAAGTCAGTTAATTCGAGTTTGTGGGAAAGAAGTAGAGTTGTGCATGAGTTGATTGCTAAGATATAGCAATCTAGTGGCGTTATATTTAGTGAAACTCAGTTATCTGAGCTCTGGTCTAGAATATAGTCAACATGAGTTCAGTTGAGTAGTTGTAACTGTTGTTAACTCATTGATTTCTTAGTTATCTAGTCAATTTACTAAAAATAACCCTAGTCATGCATGCAATTTGAATTTCCTAGTTGAGTGGACGAAAAAGGCATAATTGTATATAATGTTGTATAGCGTTGAGTGTACATAGTTTGCATTGAGAAGGTGATCCATTTATCTTAGGATTTGTGCAAGGAAATATGGGCTCTTCCTATTCTTTAGGAGTAGGAATTGCTTAAGGGAATTAGAGCAAGAAGGAGGCCTATTTTGGCTAAGTATTGTTTGAGTAGACTCAGGAGGAGATTAGTATTGTAGTGCAGGTTGAGCTTCAAGGATTGAAGATGCCATTGTAATAGATCAATTTTCTCATCTGATTTAATACAAACAAAGGAGGGGTTTTTCCCAGTTGGGTTCCCAATAAAAATATTGTGTTCATTGTGATTGAATGATTGCATGTGTTTCTATCCGCGGATTGAGTAGATGAAATTTGTGTCTATTGATTTAAGTTTTATTTCATTAGCATCTACAAATTTCGAGTTATTTCTACATGGTATCAGAGTTACTGAAAACTACATAGAAATCAAATTTGTGATCTTCTCTCAAAGAAATTTCGAATAGGAATTTTGTGGTGCAAGAATTTGGGTGTAGGAATTTCTTCAGTGCATGAATCATGTCAGTTTATGGAATGAGGACAAAGGAGTAAGCAAAATAAGGACCAACACATAGAAATAAGTTTATATAAGAAATCATAGAAAAGAGGGTTGATCTAAAAAACTATAGATTTGGGAAATTTGAGGAATAAATTGAAAAAATAGGGCAGTGTTATTTGGAGCCCTAGATCAGTCAAGTAGTGTATGTATGTGGGTAGATATGAAAGACCTTAGAAAATTGGCTGTAGAAATTAATGTGTCATAGACATATGGCAGATCTGGAAAGTTAGGCACTATTCACAAACACAACTGTGAACAGTGAATTTCGTATGCAATAAGCAACAAATTGAAGACCTCAAGTACAATACACATGAAAGGAGCCTTGGACTGTTAGGAGGCAAATTTATGGAGACATAGTAATGAGAAGATCCAGAAGAACCTATTTGCAGACTTCTTAATGGAGCTAGAAGGTTGCTAGTGGGGAGATTAGTGTGCCAATGTTTAGTGAGAAAAAATGAGTTGTGATAATTGGTATTGACAGATTGTGGAGCTAGAGATGAGAGGATTTAGAGGGAGCAACCTTGAGCAGCAAGGCAGGTTGTGCAAGAAATATAGAGGTGATGGACTCATAGAGCATTGTGGGAAAGAACAAGTCTTTAGATCAGGTTACACAAAGGAAAACATAAAAGTATTCTAGTTCAAAGGGAGAAGCTACATCAACAGAGAACTTTAAAGAGTTGAAGACAAACCCAGGTGGAAAAGGTTTTTTCAAGAATCCTTTTCTTGCTATGAGGGAGTGTTAAATTGTAGCAAGAAAAGGCTTCATTTGACTTGTGCCTTAGTCAACTGGAGAAATTCAAATTTCCACATCAGCAAGATGACTTGAGTTTCAGTTAGCAGGAGTGACATGGACAAGTCACTTAGTTAAGGCAGTCAATTCGAGTTTCTGGGAAAGAAGTAGAGTTGTGCATGAGTTTATTTCTAAGACATAGCAATCTAGTGGAGTTATATTTAGTGAAACTCAATTATCTGAGCTATAGTCTAGAATAGAGCCAACACAAGTTCAGTTGAGTAGTTGTAACTATTGTTAACTCACTGATCTACGATGATTTTCTTATAACTTCTCCTACAACATTTAGTAATACAAAATATAAGAGACAATTGTATTGTGCTCTTTTCTTTTCAATCCAAATTTGTCTAGTTTTCTATTGACATGTCTGTTGGTTCAGTGTCCAGATCCATAATGATCCATTTATCTTTGTTCACCAATAGATCTTCAAGAGCTCAAAACTCCGTGTTGGTTCTTAGATTGTTTCGGTAACTAAGAGCAATGTCACAAGACAGTCACTGAGGATTCTAAGAATCCTCCTGCTTTAGGTGACAAGGGTTGGACTCCCTCCACCTCAGGGGGTATTCCCTATTCCAATGTTAATTAAATAAATATTATTTAAAAGCAAAATAATAAGGTCATATTTATAATTAAAGAGTGTTTTTAATAAAATAAAGTTTTAGGGAAATAAAAGTGGTAGATATATAACATATGAAACTCATTTAAATAAAATATCATTTGTGACAAAAATGAGGTTAAATTATACATCATAATTCACACACAACATTAGGGTTACTACAAATTAAAATTTAAAAAAAAAAGAAAAGAAGGACAAATTAAAATTTAAAATAAAAAGAAAAGAAGGAAATTATAACACACTGGCTTGAATGCATTTAATTGAAATGTGTAGTTGAAATAATATGACATCAAGTATCATTATTAAATGATATTGCAACAAAACAATTAGAATATTTATTTTAATTATTTTTAAATAATAAATATTGGAGAAAAATTAAATCAAATTTATGTGTGATATTAATGAATAGGTGCAAGTCAAATTATTCTCAATCAATCACATGTGAGAGTGAACTAAATACAATGAAGAACAACATTAAAATACAATGAAATAAATACAATGAAGAACAACATTAAAATTAAAAGAGAAATAAATTGAAAAATTGTTTTTTTTTGTAGTATTCAAGTTTAATGTGTAAATAAAACCCTAGATAACAAGTATCATTTTGATTCAATTTGCAACAATGTAAACTCAAATTTGATTTAAAACTCTTAAATATCATGTAGTCAAAATTATTTAAATCATTTTTTGCATCCAAGATTGTTGTATAATCAAATTAAATCAGTAATCTTGCTAATAAACCAATAAATAAAACCCCAAATTAAGAAGACCACATAGGAAGAAAAATGAACGAAATGAATCTTGATAATATTAATGAAAACCTCACAGTCACAATGAAAGGAACCACTACAACAATTGCATTATGGCTATAAAAGATAACAAGTCTTCACCCCCAAGCCTATCATCCTCCAATATACCCAAAAAAAACTCTTGAAATGAGCATCTACATCTTCTTTTGTTAGGAGTTAATTTCCCATTTAATTCTCATAACTTACTCAATAAAAATTTACATTAACTACTATTCTTTCTAAATGAAATACATATTCCATCATTTCCATTAATTTCCACTCAAATCTTTAATCAACAAATTGTTAAAGTGCTCTCATAAGTTTCTTGCATAATAAAAAAGAAGATAAAACTTAATTCTAGTATAAAATTTATAATAATAAATAAAATTTAAACAAATATATACTCACCACTTCATGAATTTCTCCTCATTGATATTTAAGAAAAAAATTTAATTTTGAATTTATTTTAAACTTAAATATGGGTTTAAAAATTAATTTTAAAATTTTAAAATATAAGTTTTAAATAAAAATTTAAAAGATGATAAACCTGAGTTTAATATAACTTTAATAAAATTTAATTAACTATATGTATAACTTTGAAATATATTCAATACACTTTCAGGTCTACTTGAGAGGAGATAAAAGATAGGATCAAGTAGAAACAATCCTAACCATTGGAGGGTGTGCGATGGAGGGCGGTTGGGTGAAAATGTGGCTGGTGGTTAACCAACTCTATCGACCTGAAATCATTCACATATGAGTTAAGCTTACGCTGGTGGTTAACCAACTCTATGGACCTGAAAGCATTCACATATGAGTTAAGTTAAGATTAAGCGTGAGGAATACATCTGAAAGGGCATAATAAATATATGTTAGACTTCATATAACTTATAATCACGTTATAGTTTCAGACACACCTCAATGTAATAAAGTATGATAGGGAGTATGCATGATGAGAGGGGAGGGAGGTAAGTTGGTTTTATATTTATTTATTTTATTTATACTTTTTATTTATTTATTTATTTATTTTTTAATTATTATATTTTTTTTGATTATTAATTAGTTTTATATTATATTATATTTATTTATTATTTATTATTTATTATAATCATAATTACAATTTACAATTACATTTTTTTTAATTATTAATTGAAGATTAGTATTTCTAATTTTTTTTATTTAATATAACAATGATTTTTATAAGTTAAAATAACCATTATACTAATAATAAATCTAATTCAAGTTAGACGTGAATGTTTTTTAATGAAAATTTGAACATGTGATTTTGATTATAAGAGGAAGTTATATGATGAGGGAAACACAAGGAAAAATTCACAAAGAGAGCCTAGTTCTAAAGGGGTTAATTTAGTGAAAAACACTCCATCCATTAAATTTCTTGATCTTTACCTTTGAACTTGTCAGACCAGGCAGTAACTCAAAGCAAAATCGATTCGTATGTATTATTCCTTCAGGTTGATCTTCATTATATACATGAGGGAGACTGTTCACTTCATCTCCCGATGACTGTTCATGTCTCTTATTATTTATTTACATTGATTTTATTTATTCACCCAATCTTGATGATTAGGTGTCAACATTCCCCCCCTTAATCTGAAGGGATGTTGGTGAGTCCAAGCATCATTCTGAATCGTTCAAGATTTTCTCTTCCAAGTGCTTTGGTGAAGATGTCGGCAATTTGCTCATTGGTGGAACAATGACGGAGATGGATTGTTTTGGCCTCAACATGATGTCAAATCAGATGATATTTGGTATTGATGTGCTTTGTTCGATCATGGAACTTTGGGTTTTTGGGCAACTTTATTGCAGAGGTATTGTCAATCATGAGTGGAGTTGATTGTACTTGTTTTACCTGCAAATCTTCAAGAATTTTCCTGAGCCACGCAATTTATTTTGTTGCTTCAGTTGTTGCCACGTATTCTGCTTCTGTTGTGGAATCTGCTGGAACTGATTGTTTGTGTGATCTCCAGGAGACAACGCCTGATCCAAGACTCATAGCATATCCTGAAGTGGATACCCCAGTTTCTTTGTCTCCATCGAAGTCTGAATCAGAGTATCCAATCAAGCTGAAGTCGTCTACCTGTGTATACCTGATTCCAAAGTCTTGAGTTCCCTTCAAGTACCTTAGAACTCTTTTTGCAGCAGACCAATGTCGCTCACAAGGCTTTTGCATAAACTTGGAGAGGATTCCAACAGAAAACGAAATGTCTGGTCTGGTAGTAGTTAGGTAGTTGAGACTTCCTACAAGTTGTCTATACTTCGTTGTATCCTCAAATTCTTTTCCTTCAATAGATGTGAGCTTTAAGTTTTGTTCCATTGGAGTAGTAAGAGGATTGCATTTTGTCATGCCAACCTGTTCAACAGATCTCCAATGTATTTCTTTTGAGAAAGAAATATGGACTTCGGATTTTGGGTTACTTCAATACCAAGATAGTAATGAACATCGCCCAAATCAGTCATTTCAAAACTTTTCCCCAATTCCTTCTTTATGGATGCAATGTAGCTTTCATTGTTCCCTGTCATCAAAAGATCATCTACATATACCACAATATATACAACTGTTTTGCCAACTTTCTTGACAAATAAAGTTGCATCATCAAGTCATAATGTTTGAAATTGAGTTTCAGAAGATGCTCAGTTAGTTTTTCATACCAGGCTCGTGGTGCTTGTTTGAGGCCATACAAGGACTTCACAAGTTGCATACTTTATGTTCATGTCCTTTCACAACAAATCCTTTAGGCTGGGACATAAAAACATTCTCTTTTAGATCTCCACTCAAGAAAGCAGTTTTTACATCCATTTGATGGACTTTCCAACTGTTTTGAGCTGCTAGGGCAAAGAGTGTCCGGATGGTAGCCCATTTTCCTGTGGGGGCAAAAGTCTCCTCATAATCGACCCCTTCCTTCTGTGCAAAACCTTTTGCCACAAGCCTAGCTTTGTGCTTGTCAAGTAAGCCATCAGCTTTATACTTGTTCTTGTAGACCCACTTGCAGCCAATTGGTTTGGTTCCTAATGGAGGATCAACCAGCTTCCAAGTGCCATTCTTTATGAGGGCATCATACTCCTTTTGCATCGCTTCTTTCCATTCATCATGAGAAGCAGCTTCTTTGAAGGAAGTTGGTTCAAAATCTGTAGACAAGTTCAATTCACAATCATAAGAAACATCCATATCAACAGGTGAATTAGAGTCATCTACATCACCTCCATTTTGTCGGTTTGAATTTCTAGTTCCTGTCTTTCCAACCTCATCAGGATGAACACTTTCAAGTGTCTTTGTCAGCCACTTTGGGGGACCTTTCTCAGATGGTCCAAGCTGCTCCGTTGATTGAGTTGGGACTAAATCAAGATTGAGTCTCCCAATTCTATCAATGACATCACTTAAAGCATCATCCTTTGTTGGAGTTTCATGCAGGGGAGAATGTTCTTCATAAGAAGATTCCACATGTTGATCTAGTATAGGAATTCCCCCCTTCAAGATGTGGAATTTGATTATCAAATTCTTGAAATGATTTTGCTTTTGCGAATCTATCCAAGCGATCAAGTTTCCACTCAACAACATTGTCAGTTTTGGATGATTCAAGAAAAAATACATTTCTAGATACAACAAACTTTTTATTTACTTCATCATAGAGATGGTATGCTTTGGAGGTTTTTGAATACCCTAGGAAGATACACTTACGACTTCTTGCACCAAGTTTGTTTCTATGTACCTTTGGTATCAAGACATAACAGGTGGAACCAAAGACCCTGAGATGCTTTACTGAAGGAACATGTCCATACCACATTTCATAAGGAGTCTTGTTTCTAATAGCATTAGATGGACATCTATTCTTTATATATGCAGCACATAGAACAGCATCAACCCAAAACATTATCTTTACATTTTTTAAGAAGAGCATGTATCGTACCATATTTAAAATTGTCCTATTCATTCTTTCAGCTACACCATTCTATTGGGGATTATAAGGTACATTTGTTTGATGTTTGATTCCATGTTGGCGAAGATAGGTTTCAAATTCATTTGATGTGTACTCTTTTCCATTATCAGTGCAAATAGACCCAATATGAGATTGTGCATCATTTTCAATCCATTAAATGAAAATTCTTGAATGTTTGAAAAGCATCAAATTTGTTCTTCAATAAATAAACCCAACACATTCTGGTGTAGTCATCAATAAATGCCATCATATATTTATTTCCATTTGCAGAAGGAACAGGCATTGGACCGCATAAATCTGAATGAATGAGTTCAAGTTTTCTATGTGCTCATGAAAAGAATGTTTGCTATGCTTTCCTAGAATACAAGCATCACATTGCTTAAGTTTCCTAGGAAAAGTAGGCCAACCAACACCACCATTTTTCTTCAACAAGCGGAGACTGTCATAGTTCAAATGTCCAAACCTATCATGCCATAATAAACTTGATGGAAGTGTACCTTCTTCATAATGAGAATTGTATGAGAAATTTTGTGCACGAGCAGATGTTCCTTGCATCTTGAGAAGTATTTCTTCTTCTATTCCCCTCATGACAAGTGAGTGGTCAGATGCTTTTCTTACCTCAAGCTTGCCATCAAACATATTAATGGAGTGACCTTGCTGGCGGATGTGGACCAAGGACAACAAGTTTCTCTTGAGCTGTGGGAGATATAGAACATGATGCAAAAGAAATTCTGGAAGACCAAGCAATTTAAGCTTGATTGTGCCAAGCCCTGATGGCTTGATTTTTGATTGGTCTGCAAAGTATACTGCTCCATCAACATTGTCAGTAAATTCTTAAAAAAAATATTTTCTACGAGTCATGTGGCAGGTTTTTCCTGAATCAAGCAACCAATAATTTTTCCAAGAAGAAAGTGAAGCATTAAATAAATCTTCATTTACTCCAATATTACATTGTGCCACAACATAGTGAGCGGATTCAGGTGCTTTACCTTTGTCTATATCATCAGTTTTACCTTTCTGTTGGTTTCTTTGCTACTTAATTTTGTCCCATGGTAGCTTGCATGTAGAGGCATCATGTGATCCATTTCTTTTGCAGCGTATGTAGTGCAAATCTGCCTTTTCTCCTTGAGAGTGTCTGCCACCCCTGCCTCTGAAATATCTTCCTCTTCATCTTTGACCACCTCTTCCTCTGGAAGAATCTTTAGCAGGATTCTTTTCTTTATGAGCACGGCACACAACCTCTTCAGAAGATTCAGGGGCTGTCTTCTTTCCAAAAGCTTTCTCTCTTTCAACAAACTTTTTCACAACAGAGTCAAAGGAGATATCTTTGAGATTTCCATTTGCTTGCAATGACTCAAGATAATTTGAGTAAGTAGGATAAAGTGCCTTGAGAAAAGCGATAAGAGGAATATCCAATTCAACCTTAGTGGATTTGATATCATGCATTATAGACTTTACTTCAGATGCAAGAGCAAGAGGATCATTATTTTGCAGTTCAAGAGAAAAGAGTTTAATCATGAGTTGAACAACTTCAAGTGCAGAATGTGAGTCATAGAGTTCTTTCAGATTTTGTAAGGCTTCAAAAGCAGTTGAAAATGGTGAAATATGGTGACTCACCTCTTCATTTACAGATGTTGCGATTAATGCATAAGCTTTGCTGTTCTTGTTTTCCCAAATGATGAGCTCTTTGTTTGATGTAGGCTATTCTGCCTCTGTGTCTCCGTCTCCAACACACACTCCTTTCCACAACTCAATGAAAATGAGCGTGCGTTTTATCATCCGGGACCACTCAGGATAGTTCTCTTTGCTAGTGAGAACTATTCCCACAATAGATATGATTGAATGCATACTGTAAAAAATACTTCTGCTGATAGAAAAATACTTCTGCCAATATACAGTAAAATTGTACTTCTGGTGGTAATTTTTAAAAAAATTACAATTCAAAGGGGCATTCTCTCCATATAGGGCTTTGTACTATCTTTGTCTTTAATGAAAATATAAAACATTTCCCAAAGAAATATTCAGATCAGGTATGCACTCTCAAAAAAATTTCAAATCTCTTCCTCATCAATTTTTTTTCCTTCCTGTGTAGCGCGTTTCACTTACTACCAAAATAGAAAGAATTGAAATTTTGTGTACAGCTATGCGTACTCCGCTCCATAAAGAAGATTCCACATTAAATCATATTACAGGCAGTGTAATATCATATTACAGGCAACGTAAATCATATTCAGGCAGCGTAAATCACACAACATTCAAACTTCAGGCCTCAACGCATATGCCATGAACAGCTCAATACAATGCCAAAAACAACGTATAGCCAAAAAAAACTCAACATATATATACCAGCGTTCTTCAAAATAGGAGCAACGTTCAAATCAGTGGAGCAGCGTTCTTCACAATCGCTGCTAATCTCACATGCACTTCTAAATCGCTGAAGAGGGAAATCAGTTTTCAAAACCCTTTTTTTTTTATTAGAGATTCAATTCAGATCTACTATTTCTTTGCTCTAAAAATGTGAATCCAAGAATGGCGCTTTTTAAGGTGCCTCATGTAAACAACAAATGAAGAAAGAGAGGCATCTCATGTCTGATTCGCATACCTAAAAAGCTCGAAATATTTTTTTACCTAAAACATTTCCAGGTAGGAAAATTTTACTGCGATTTACTGCAACATCGATGCAAGAAACAAAAATATCACTACCATGACAGCCTCACGATGGCTCTTGGGGCCACGCAGCAAAAGAACCGTCCGTTGAAACCAGAACAAAATGCAGCAAGAGCTATTCCACCGAAACGTTCATAATGGTTTTAGATATGGAGCAGCCGGACAATACAGAAAAAGGTTTTAGATATGGAGCAGCATCAATGCATAGTAACAAGCAACGTTCATAATGGTTTTAGATATGGAGAGCTGGACAATACGAAAAAGGTTTTAGATATGGAGTAGCATTCAGCCAACGGACCAACGTACAACACAGAACATCGACTGTGGAGGGGATAGAGAGTGCAGTAGATAGTGGACAGAGAGCAGTAGGCAGATGGGAGCTACAACTATTTTGGGAGCTAGCTCTGATACCATGTCAGACCACAAAGTAACTCCTCAAAGCAAAATTGATTTGTATGTATTATTCCTTCAGGTTGATCTTCATTATATCCATGAGGGAGACTGTTCACTTCATCTCCCGATGACTGTTCATGTCTCTTATTATTTATTTACATTGATTTTATTTATTCACCCAATCCTGATGATTAGGTGTTAATAGAACTATTTCCATTTCCTTTCACCATAAGAATCAATTCCATAAATCTCCCACTATAACAGAGTTTACCAAAGGCCTAAGCAAAACCCCTTAGCCATAAAAGCATCTCTTTGAAGCCAAAACCACTCTGATTCCAAATTTAGGTTTTAAAAATGTACAATTAATCGTTGCAAATATTAAATAGAAAATATGCAATGAAATACACACACATTAACACCGATTTTTACCCTAGAAACCCAAACCGGGAAAACTAGATTTTTTTTCTCAATAAATTCTTCTCTACAATATATATATATATATCGTGTGACATCCATAAACCCCTAATCCATTTATTATGGATTACAATACAACCATAGTTCCTTTAAAAAACCTCCAAAACCATAGTTAAACCACCATGTGCCACAAAAATGCTAAAGGTGAAACCCAGGTGCCAAAAATCGCCAAAAAAGTGCAATAAACTACCTAAAATATTGTTTTTGGGGTGTTGCCCCTAAACCTCGTGTAGGGGCTCCCCCCTCCCTTGCAAACCCCCTAAGTAGTGAGGTAAATCACCCCGTTCACGTGCGACCCCCCGCAAACAAGGGTGGCTATTGCCCCCTTTCACCGAACACAATGTAAATCATGTGGATGTTGTCGTGCAAAGAATATACCACAATACCAAAAACTTATGCATTTAAATTTATGGTAGGACGTCCTTTCCAAATGAAGGTTACTATCTTGGTTAACATTTGAACATAATATTTTGTTTGTTGGATCATAAAAATTGAGCGCTACTCTTTAAATATTTTATTCTATAGAAGCCCCTATTTTGGCTTCCATTAAGGCCCTTGATATTCCAAGAAATGATCTTCATTGGGGATTTGAGGGGGAGGGGGTCATGGAATATTTCATAAGACCCATTCTCTTAGAGTTAACAAATATTCCACTAATATCTTGTAGGAGTTATTTATTACTTTTTCTGCCTCTCTTTTTATCCTCTTTACATATTTTATTACTATCCCTTGTGAGAATTTTTTTAAAACTCTTAGATAAGAGGAATAAGGGAATTTTCCTTTGAGTAGCTTCTCTTGCTTTTCTTGAGATTTTATGTAAGCATTAAAGACCAGTTTAACTATTTTGTTTAGTATGTAGTGAGTTTCCTTTTCCTTCTAAGATGTTTCAACAATACGGAGATCCAAGTCCATCTATCCTAATCTTCTTCCTCCATTGATTCTTCTGTTTCTTGGACCATTTCTACACCTCCTTTCTCCTTGGATTTCCTTCTTTTTTAGATTCCTTCACTTATTCTTGTCATCTTCCTCTTCAATCAACTTTATTAGAATGGACTCTGAGGACTTTGGTATAATTTCTTCTGACTCTATGGTTTCTATTGGAGAGTTATTAAGAGATTGGTATGTGTTACTCGTTTTGGGGTCAGTCAAGGTAACTAGTCCTCCTGATTTGTTGAGGTTCTCCTTTTGTGATAAACTTTCTCAAAGCGATATTGATCCTTCTATGGATGGGCTTTGGGATGAGGGCAAAAATGTGAATCATTATCTCTATAATTGATGGGTTGGAGCCAATCATTATCTCTATAATTGTTACAAATTGTGACTCACGGGGGTTTTGAGATGTCCATGAAAACAAAAACTCTGACATATGAAGTATATCTATGCTATATGGTTGCATTTAAGAGCATGATGGATGTGCCCAAAAGCATTACCAATTCCTTCTAGAATCTTTGGGTCCCAAAATTCATGGGGTAAAGAATAAAGTCATGGCCAAATTGGGCTATTGAGAATTTTTCTTTATCATGATAGAATCTGTCCACCTAGAAGCGGAGGTATAACCCCATTGAATTGAAAAAATAAGGGGCCCATTCTGAAGGACTCTATCTTCATCTTCAAGATTATTAAATTTTGAGATAAAAAACCTTTGGAGCATAGTTTTAGATCCACATTACCTTTTGGTTTCCAAAATTTTTGAATCCGTCCCTCGAGAGCTTGTTTCGTTGGCCAAGTGCCCATAAACTTGCTGACAAACACATGGTCTTGCATATATTGGATGTTTTTAATGATTCTAGTTGAGGTAATCTTGTACTTAGGGGTAACTTATGCTTACAAAATACATGAGCTAGTTTTCACTTTCTATGCCACATTTGGACCCTCTTTAGTGGAAGTGAAGTTCTTCTACTTGATTACTATCATGGGTCCCTAAGAGGTAAGGTTTTTTGTTTTGTTTTGTTTTTTTTCTTTTCTTCCCTTTTCGAGCTGCCTTTGCAGAATGGAAGTTATGTGGGTTTTTCACTACCCCTCGAAATTCAATGTTTCAGTAGAGGGGGGAGTGCTCCTATCCCTCCAAATACAATGTTTCGGTAGAGGGGGATGCTCCTCTTCCCCAAATACAATGTATGCTCCTCTCCCCATAGAACAACCATGGTAAATGATTTCAAACTAAATAGCATCATGTATAAAGAACCTATTATAAAAAAAATAAATAATAAATAACAATAAAAACTCTATTTTATCTCTTTCCATACTTCACACACAATAATTAATTCAACACTTTATTTACTAGCTTCATAAATTACTTTATTATCTTCATTAGCTTCATAAATTACTTTATTATCTTCATTAGCAAAATCATGTCCTTCATTAAGCACTTGTACAGAAGCTTATATTAAAAAAAATAAGATTAGCTACTACATTAGCTAAGCCTAAGCACGACTAAATTATAAAAAAAAAGGTTGCTACAACTAAGAAAGAGTGGAAGAAAAATTAGTATCACTAGGTAAGAATATAGAGCTCTTCTATTGCACTTTACATTAAGAAACATCTCGGAATGGATCACATATTACATCATGTGGATTCAGGAAACAGTGAATCTGGGGCAGACACAGGCGATAGTGCTAAACATTAAGAACAGAAGGCCCCTGCCATTCAAGTTGTTGACCTGCGGACAAGCCTGTAGAAAAGTAGGAGATACCAATGCAGTTTAGTCGGATCCAGTCCTAGCTTCTCCTCGTTCCATTTATTGAATTGGAAGAAGAAAAGAAGAATTATTTCATAACCTTAAAAAAGACGAAACGACCGTTAGAAAACTAATTTTTGATTGTCCTTCACAAATAAACACTGAACTGTGAAAATTCAATTGCACTAATTTTTAAGGCTTCAAAAATTTTGTTGAAATTAATGGAGAAATTTAGTCTTTTCTATATTAATGTATTTCGTTGTTTGATGATTGAGATTTTCTATTTAAGTCCAAGATCTTATCACTTCAAAAGATTAGCTATCATCTCCCCTTTAAAGTCACGAATGAGACGAATATAGAAATATCTATATGAATTGTGGAGTTTAGTTTTTAGTTTTTATTGAGTTTACTGGGTAACATTAACTAGAAAATATAATTGGTTTTACTAAATTCTGTGAATTAGAGATAGGTAAATCATGTTAATGGATAAATAAATTGATTAATTTTTTTGGATTTTTTTTTTTAAATAATTTTTTTCTTAATAATTGTAGTAATAAATATGTTATAATATAATAAATAATGGATAAATAATTTTATTAAATAATAATTTTTTGTTTTTAATTTTATTTTTATTTAAAAATTTTATTGTAAAAATAAGGATTTTATAGTGTTTCAAATTTTGTAATGTTTTTTTGGATAATGTCATCTTTATAATTGATTCTTATTCTCATATCTTTCAATAAGATTTAACCCCTAAACCTAATGGAAATTAAATTTCATATAAATTAACTAATAAATTTTTTATCAATAAGATATCTAACACCTCACAAATTGTTTATTACTCTATCTCTCCAATCCCTAAACCCTAAAATTATAACCGACACTAAAATTATTAAAATAAGTTTCACTTCTCTAAAGTATAGAATGAGCTTCCAAAATACTGAAACAATGAAGTTCAACCTATTTCCTAAATAACAATGTTATTGGGATGAGTTGCACAATTTATTTCCAAAAATTTAATTTTGAATGTCAAATTCAAAACACTAAAAAACTATTTTATATTATTTAATATTATATTATCCTAATTCCACTCAAGTATATTATGTTGTCCTAATATCATTTAAATTTACATGGACACATCAATATTAATATTTTACATAAATAATATATATATATATATATATATATATATAATATTTAAAATTTATTTTTTATTATATTTTTATTATAATACTATATATTTTGAGAGGAATGAGAACATTCTCTATAGACTTGAAACCAATTCATTATGCCACAAAAATTATGTCTTTACCACCTATACTAAATTCCTTTAACTATAATATAATATTATTACTATTTTTTCTATTAATATTAATTTTAATTTTCTCATTTTCGTTTTTATAATTTAAAAATACAATAATTCTGAAATATTTTATGAAAAAATTATATTGTAATCTAAAACAAAATTTTTATTATTATATTTAAATTTTATTTTAAAATAATTTATTAAAAAAATATTTAATAATATAAAACAAAAATATTTATTATTATATCTATATTTTAAAATATTTAACCAAATAAAAAAATAATTATTATATTAAGTAATTATTATATTTCTTAGTATATAATTCCATAATTAATATCTCTTAGTATGTAACTCTAACTCTATATAGTATCTTATTTTTGTATATGCTGTCAAATTGAATGGATAATATATCACTTTTGTTTAATTAGAAGATGGTAAATTACAAGTGATGATAAGTATTTGAGAGATGATAAATTAAGGGTGATGATAAGTATTGTTATATATTGTAGTGATATGATATCATCTGGAACTTAATTTTGTTTTTTTATTTTGTTTTTTTAGAGTTGAATTTATTTATTTATTTTAAATGATATTTTTTATTTATATTAATTTTGTGTTTGGATTTTAATAAATATATTAATATGAATTTTTTTGGTTTTGAGTTGAATTTAATTTATTTTTTTAAGATTTTTTTTTAAATGATATTTTTGTATTTATATAAATTTGTGTTTGGATTTTAGTAAATATATTAAGTAGTACATAGTTATATTTTAAAAAAAATTAGTGATTTTTTTATTTTTTTTTTATTTTTTTTCAGAAAATTTTTAAAGTGGACAAGGGAAAACTGGTTTCTGTAATTATATATTTTATAAAAAAAATCCACCAAAAATAGATATTATGTCATATTATTACAGATTGATAATACAATTTTTGATAACTGTGCAATGTTAATTCATTTAGTTCTAAGGAATAGGAGAGAACTTGATTATTGATTTTTAAATCTCTTAATCTTAATTTACACCCTTCATTAACACATAAGTCTACATCCCTTCACCAAATTCTGAATCAGGAGAAGGAAGTATCCCAAAACTGAATCTTGTCATAAAAAGCATAAGCTTAAACTTTGTTGTTTGCCATGCACTCTAAACCTTATAAATACTCTATAACTTTATCTTAGTAAATACTTTATTTTAGTAAATACTATAAATTTAGTAGCAACCATAAAGCATCCCTACCCTCCTTATGCCATTTCTTAAAATTATTTTTTATATTTATTTTATAAAAAATAAAAACTATAATAATAAATAATTAAATTACTCACTAATTAATTTAATAACTAAAATTCTGGATCTTATATATTATTTTTGCTATTTATTCCTTATTTTTTAGAATTGATTAATTTTTTCATTTTTATCTTGAAAATGAAGCACAGTAATTGGTTCTAATAATATGATTAATCTAAAAAAAATATTATTATTTAAATTACAATACCGTTAAAATCACAAGTAAAAAAAAGATAAATACAGTAACCGAACGCACTTGGAAAGGAGCCGTGACTTCTATATTACAGTTTACTTATTAAGTACAGAACTCGAATTATAATTACATACAAGTGTCTTACATTACGATTAATTTTCTGGAAACGGACAGGACTGTAAATTTCTGACGAATTAATGGTCAACCAAAACTATGCCGATGGTGTTCAGCGATATTTCATTCCACTAGAATGCCGAACATTATCTACATTCATTGGGAAAAAGGCTAATCTGCTTACAGTCAGTTAAGAGCTCGGGAGCCCACCATTGATCAATCCTGTGAACCAACCATGGATCAGTCCAGTGCGCGTTTTTCAGATCCGTCGCCGGGACCGAATTAAGCGTGAGCGTCGCAGACGGAATGAAATGCGCCACCTTTGACTCAATGCCAATGGCGGACAGAAGCATGTGTTTAATGGAAACCGGCATAATCTGCGTTTGATTGAAATATTCAACATAGCCTGAAGATATCTTGTCATTCTGATTAACATAGAGGCAAGGAAACCAGCCGTGCAGAGCGACAAACGCTTTATCTGACTCGCTCAGGCTGCGTTCGTCCATGCCTCGCTTGTTATTGGCCACCGCGTAATTCAACAAGAACTGGCGGATTTTGCCCAAATCGGCTTTTATTTTTTGAGGGAGAGCGGAAAAGAGCGAAGGGAACGGCGGATTGAAAAGGTGGGCCTCCAGGGAATACCCGTCCTCCGCCATGTGTCTTCCCACCAACATTCCGATGGCGGCACCGAGGGAATGCCCGGCGATCCAGACGTTCTTGGCACCATGGGCGCACACATAATTGTGGACGAGATCGAGAGCCTGTTGGAAACGAGTTGTCTTGTGGAGTCCGTTTCTGAGGATGTGTAGATTGAGGTTCATGTCTCTGAGGAAGGACTCGGGGCTGTGGTGATTTGTTCCTCTGAAAGCCACCACAAACTCGGGCAAGTCGGGGCGACGGACCTGCCCGCTCCACTTGAACACGGCACCCACGATGGTCATGCCCTCGTTGGCTTTTTCGACGAGCTGGAAATTGAAGAAGCTCCACCACTTCTCCGCCAAAGCGTCCTGCCCCAGCCTGCCCGCCTGCCGGTCGAATTCTAGGATCTGCACTGCCCTCACTAGACTGGCCGCTATGCATCGCCTGTGATTGGGATCTGACCTGCAGAACAAGAAATGATCGAAAGCAGTGAAACTAAAAAAGTTGCCTCCGACTCTAAAAAGCGGATGAAATAGAGAACATGATTTTGGGGCAAGTATCGCAGTGGTGTGATTATTGATGTTGTTACCAGTTGATGTTAGTGAGGTGGCAAGGCCCTGAAATTTCGAAGATCTGGCGCTTGCTTGCCATTTGTTTTTAGTGCTCCCGGCATTAACCTCAGAGAGTCTGTGGCACCAGAGAGATTAATATAGCTTAACGAATTTATGTTTTGGAATTATGATTTAAAAAGTTTCTTTGCTCGGAATGGAATATTTCAAATAATTAAAAATTTTTTGGACGAGTCCGGATGATGCTTCACGTGCTTCGATTTTGACAAGTCTGTATGATGCACAGTAGAGATGCCATTCTTCTTTTCCGAATTCGAGCAATCCTGCTAGGTTCGTCAAGTGTACAATTAAAGCAATTAAAAATTCCCACATCTGAGATACGAACTATATGTCTGTATTACGTAACCAAAGACCAATGGGCATGCATCATCTACCAGTCTGCAAATGTGTCACCTTTACATTCTGCCCTTTATTATATTCCATCTCTTATTTTCATATCGGAAGCCACTACACGTTAGATACGACTTCTAATATGCCGCACTTTACTGGACCAATGATGTTATCCATTCCAATATATTGGCCCAATAATCTGTAGCACCAGTGGGCCTTAACAGATATGCTGCACTTTATTGAACCAATGGTTTTACCGACTTCAATATATTGGTCGAATAATCTGTCACAGCAGTGGGCCTTGGAATACATTCCTCTTACATGGTAAGCAGCGTATGGGTAAAAGCTAAATGTAATGGCAGCAGGTCATGGTTCATGAGTAGGCAAGTAGAGAAGTACAAACGTCAAAGACGATGGAGTTTTCAATTAAACTATGGAGGTTGGGTGTTGGTTTTATTAGTCCCAGCCGTCAGCCATGGTACTATAGTAATCGAAATGGTCTTTTTAGTATTGGTCCGTATAAATTTTTGTAGCTTATAATATTTTTGTATTAATTCGGAAATTTTTGTATTAATTTGTGAGGATCAATAAGTCTAATCATTATTTTATTTGGCTTTATGAAACCAAAGCTTAGGATAAGAATAGATAATGAAAAACAAATTGAAACAATTCGAAACTGAAATGAACTAAGGTTAGTATTTAGTCTTAAATATTTTATGTTAATCAAACTATATTGTCTATGGCTAATATTGTTTACTGCTACATGTACTCATGCCACCGCTTTTGTAAGGCTCCGGAACCAGAACTTCATATGCCTATGTCGCTAGTGGATCGGTTCATTGATTAGTAGGACCAAGGGGTAGTGGATCGGTTCATTGATTAGTAGGACCAAGGGGTACAACTGTAGACTAAGTCACCACGTTCGTGTTTAGCAACCTTGAAATTCGAATAAAGTTCGGCACCTAAAATTTTGCCTATAAAGTTCCACATAAAATTGGACATATAGAAATTTGAAAAAAAAATGTATATATATAATATAAATCAATTTAAAATCAAATTCAAAATCCGTAATGCACACTACAAACACATAAGATTATTGCTCAAACATTTAAATCATTTCCACATAATTTTATAAACCATGAAAGCGAGTGCCAATAAAGAACCAACTTCAATACATAGTAAACAATGTGAGAAATTCATCATAGACATTGGAACCCATATCAAATTCAACAAAACCATGTGCCATATCATATTTCATATATTGAAAAACAATCTGATAAAAAAGTATTCAAAATATATAAACTCGAAAGTTTAAAGTAGCTTGGTAGTTTTAAAAAATTGTTCATGCAAAAAGTAAACTAGAAATCTGAAACAAAAACACAAGTTTTATTATTGATGTTCCTGTGGCCCACTTGTTATATCAAAAAGTTCTATATCATCAAGAGTAGGAGCTGTGAATCCGCTATATGCTTCAGCATCAGATTCATCACTCAATTCCCTGTCAATGTAAAAGTTAGCTTCATCCCTTGATGCATTTGGAACAGGATCAATCCACAGAGTAGAGGAATTAGATGAATCTATAGCCACATTTTTCAAAGCCAACTGCAAGTTACTACGAACATAAACAAGGTCTTCTAATCTTCCAGATAACAATCTATTTATTTTCTTGGAATTAGTGTGGTCAAAGGAACTCCAATTCCTTGCGTATGCTGATGCACTTGATCCCTGGCTTAAGATACAAATTGCAAAATTTTGCAATTTTGGTGCCCCTGAACCATAAAATTCCCACCATACTGCTAGATCACTTATGCTCCTATCATACTTTGCTGATTGTGTTCCAAATAACCCTTCTTCTAACCTGTATGCCCTCAACTGACTTCTGACCAAATCTATAATTACTGGATCTGGATTTAGCTTCTCAATAGCCTGTATAAGTCCATTCATGACTTCTTCATCCCTATGTCTTGATAACCCAAACAATCTAGAGTCCAAATAGCATGCTGCTGCATGTAATGGACTATTCATCATCTTCCATCTTTGATCAATTAAATCCCATATCTCCTGGTAATCAACTTCCACATTATTAAAAGCATTGCAATGGCGTCTTTGCAACAATCAATGCTTTCATAAACAAAATCGATACAAGGTTTGTCACTATCAACCATGCGGAGCACATTAAAAATTGGGCCACATATTTTTAAAACTTTGTTTGCATTTTCCGAAAAGCCATTATTGAGCACTATTTGTTCAACATTTCCCCCCTTAGTTTCTTTTGAAAGGGTAGATCTCTCCCACTCAGTGTTGCAAAAAACAGCTCTTAGGCTTGCTTTTTCCTCAACAACTCTTTTCAGAGTAATATAAAAAGTGGCAAACCTTGTATCACAAAGCCTCAACAACTCTTTTGATGCATTCTTCCTATATATGCTCAAAGTGAGATGGTGGTTGGTGATGAAGTTTGCAATTGTTTTGGCTCTTCGCATTGTCTCATTGAACCGAGGAAATTTGGCTAAGTCATGCAACATTAAATCCAAGCAGTGAGCTGCAAAAGGGGTCCAATAAATGTGATTATACTTTTCCATAATCAACTTCCCTACACCAACACAATTTGATGCATTATCTGTAATAACATGGACCACATTTTTCTGCCCAACCTCTTGAATTGCTTCATCCAAAATTCCAAAAATAAATTCTGATGTCTTCAATCGATCCATTGCATTTAGTGTCTTCAAGAAACTTACCCCTTGAGGATTATAAACAAGCACATTGATCAATAGGCAATGACACAAATTTGACCAACCATCAATCAAAATTGTGCATCCTGTAAGCTTCCAAGTCTCTTTAATCTGAACCAACTTTCCTGTCACTCTTTCTTTTGTTTTATTTAGCAAAGTTGTTCTTAAAGCTTCAGATCCAGAAGGAACATGGCCCTTCCCAAAATCAATGGCCTTTTTAATTACATTTTTAAAATATGGACTCCACGCCATATTAAAGGGAATTGCACATGCATAAAGAATTCTGCAACACCATCGTCAACTTCTTGTCTCTCCATAGATTTCCAGAATTGATTTAATGTTTTGGTTCCACCTGTTTTTACTTGAGTAGAAATTGATCCACCAATTGTTGAGATTGAATTAATGGTGTTGGAGGAGCACATGGCAATCTCCCTCTCAACTCACTACCTCTTATTTCCCCTTTTCTCCTTTTCCATCTTTGAAGTGAAATAGTCTTTCTCCACTGTGGTTTTTTGTTCATCAGAGATCTTAGTGAAGCCTTCAACACCACCTCCACTTCCATTGCTAATACTGAGAAGGTGATCCACTTCTCTAGTTAAAGAGCTAGTGAATTGATGTCCACATAACCGACACAAAAGATTTTCCCCCTCTTTTTTGACAAAATTCCATGCTACAGCAGTTGATTTTGGGGGTGCCATTGAAATTTGAAGGTTCAGAACTTATGGTTGTTGAAGACTGAGGTGAAGGCTTGAAGCTTGAAATGTCTGCAATTTTTTTTTTAATTTACATTTTTATTAGTTTTATATTTTTTGTAGAATGAAATTATGAAACTATAATTTATAAAATAAATTTAAATATTCTGGATCTCTCAGGCTAAAGCTTGAGAGTCCAGACACTATATTTAAAAAACTAGTAAATTGTAATTTGTAAAATTGTATATATTAACTTATTAATTTTTAACTGATAAAAAAAATGTGCATTTTAATTTTTGACTTACCTGGAGGCTAGATTCTGAACAATGCGGCTTGTTGAAGGCTATTTACGATTTGGTTGAACTGGAAGTCTGGAACAGATGCTCAGGAGTCTAGACAGTGGACTCTGGAGTCGACGCCAGCGGCCACGAGACGGTGAGACTGGAGTTTGGACTCTAAAGACAGGCCACAACATAGGCTGTAGTGGGCCTCTAGTGGCAATGTTGTAGCCTGTGATGCAGCATGTTGTCGGCCTGTTGTGCCCTCCCGCTCAATGCCGCTGCTAGTTCTCAGTGGAATATCACTACTCTGTCATGAGACGTTGTGTATGCTAATGCAATTTGTGAGAATGAAACAAAAATAAACCCACCCTATGTGTGGAATACATAAAAAACGATTTGTCATTTATTTATTTTTTTATTTTTAAACAATGACAAAAAAAACGCTAAGTAACTTAGGCGGGCCCGCATAAAAATAATTTTTTAAAAATCGGATAAAGTCGAACTTGAACAAATTTAATGGAGAATTTCAAGATGAATTTAATTTTTGGTGATCAAATTTGGTGATTAAGTTCGGGTTCGAGTTTGTCATTTTGTTTGGTGAACCTGATCGAACAAATTCGAGTTCGCTTGAAGTTCGGTGAATTTCGAATCCATAGGATTAAATTTGTTGAAGTCGTTGACTTAGACTACAGACATAATCTATTGAATCGATTGCCTCATTAAAACTTAATCAACCGAGTCAACAAAATCAACGACATTAACTGGCTCTGCCCTACCCTTCCCTACGCTTCTCTGCTGGAGGATTTGAAACCAGAGAATCTGTTACTAGTTTTGGGTAAATTGGTTCAAGTCCAATGCCTCGATCTCGATCTACTGAGTAAACAACATAATCATTGGCTATAACAAATGCATTCAATGGGTAGGGTAGGTAGAAGGATGGGTAGTACATGCACTACGGCTGGTCCTACATCTTTCACCCATCATAGTATGGATTGGGACCCACTAGGTCGTTGATAAATGGATACTTGCTATAACCCAATTGAATCAACCACTCTAATGAAATTATAACCCCTTACCGAAGTCATAATCCACTAGAAGCACAAACACCTTCACTCAGTAGATTCAGTAGATATGGTTGCCTAACTTATAGATAAATACACCCCGCCAACTTGAGATATGTTTACCTATCGAAAGAGACGTTGACAAAACACACCTTCTAGCTAAATCCACCTTTTGGCTAATCCAATCTTATAAGGGGACACCTAGTGTGAGTTGGTCTTGCCTTCCAAGCTGGTCTTCTTACCTTCTAAGCTGGTCTTACCCCTTCCTTCTTACTTATGGGCTGGCCTTGGATTGATTCCCTTGAATCTGAGCTGCCCCTTTGATTGAGCATAGAATAGTACCTTAACTCTCCTCAGGCCTTGTAAAAGTGATTGAACTGCTAATTTTTCTTGTTGGAAACGTAAGTGCCCCAATAATGGTGTATTGGATTATAGACAATGTTATTTTAAACAATTTGAACAATATGGTGGTGACCTTTGATAGTCCCTAAATATCCACCAGAAGTTCTAATGGACATGCTAATGTAGTCAATGGCCCATAGTCTAAATTCATTGATCTGAATGGGTGGTATCTCCCTTGCACTTCACTTTCTCCCTTCATTTAGGAGGGTAGGTAGTAATCTATCCCTAGAAAATCCTCTATGATTGGTGTACCAAAAAAGGGTAAATGCTCAATGTGAATGGGCATGTGGTTGTAAATGTAGGTTTTAACCCCGTACAGAAATTACCTACATGCAAATTCTAAAAACAGAAAATAAACGATGGTGAGAGCATAACACATAAAACAAATATACACTGAGATTTCCGCTAGATCCCAAAACCGGGACTACCGCATTGATTTTTCATCATATTCCTTTCAATGTTATAATACATATATATACATGTCGAAGCATCTATAAACCCCAATCCATTAACCTTGGATTAGAACATAACTGTAGTTCCCTTGACCAGATCTACAAAATACCATGGACCGAAAACCATCACGTCGAAAGCCATGTGTGAAATCCATGCACAAAACCATAGGTAGGTCCATCCACCTAATATAGGGTCCAATTTTTTTTCCTAGGGCATGGGCTCCCGCCTCCCTCAAACCCCCCAACAAGGGGGGTTAGCACCCCTCGTGTGACCCCCTCACTGCACCCAATGCAACGAAGGGTGGGCTCTGCCCCCCCTCTAACCCCCCAGCTTAACTACCAAGCCTAGTCATGGAAAGAATATAACACAACCCAAAATTCTCCCACTTGTTGTTTTCTTTCCATAGGGGGCCACAAGAGAGCTTAGTCATTGATCTAGCCCTGCAACGCCCATTGTTTCTCTACACAAAGAGAACTTATCAGTGCTCACAGACTTTGTTAATGCATCTGCAATATTATTCAAACTGTCCACCTTTACCAGAAACACCTTTTTGTCTTCTACCATATCCCTCACAAAGTGATACTCAACATCAATGTGTTTTGTCTTTAAATGATAAGCAGGGTTCTTTGCCAAGAAAATTGCACTTTGGCTGTCATAGTCTATCCTTATAGCTCGTTGTACTAACCCCATACTTGAAAACAATCTCTGCAACCAAATTGCTTCCTTGCTTGCATGAGTGGCTGCCATGTATTCTACATCTGTAGTTGACAGTGTCGCTACAGATTGTCTCTTACTCATCCAATTGATTGCACCTACAAATAGGTTAAATACATACCCACTTGTAGATATTCTTTGATCCAGATCTCCAGCCCAGTCTGCATCAACAAAGCCATGGATGTCCAAAAATATGTTCAATCCTGGTCCTCCTTGGTAGCACAAACCATAATCACTAGTGCCACACAAATACCTGAAAACCCACTTCACTGCTGTCTAATGCTCCTTCCCTAGTTTTGACATAAACCTGCTCAATACTCCCACTGCATGTGCAACGTTTGGTCTAGTATAGACCATCACATACATTAGGCTACTGACTGCACTTACATATGGAACACGAGAAATGTCCTCTTCCTCTTTTTTGTGTCTTGGGACACTGTTCAATGGATAAATTTACACCTACAGGAATAGGAACCTTCATCGGTTTACTATCCTGCATATTAGACCTCTGCAGTATTGTCTCAACATACTTCCTCTGGTTTAACTAGAGCTTCCTCTTTGCCCGATCTTGTTTAATTTCCATGCCCAAAATATAATTTGCAGCACCAAGATCTTTCATGTCGAATTTGGAGGACAATTGGGTCTTCAAATCCTGGATAATTTATTTGTCATTTCCAACCAGCAACATATCATCCACATACAAGACCAGATAAATAACACAATCACCAATTAATTTAAAATATAGGAAGTGATCTGCTTTGCTTTTGGTGAAGCCAAGTCCCCATATAAATGTATCAAATTTCTGATACCACATCCTTCGTCTATGTTTTAACCCATACAAAGACTTTTTTAACTTGCATACCAGTTCTTTCTTATCCTTCATCGCAAATTCTTCAGGTTGCTTCATGTAGATATCTTCTTCCAAATCCCCACGAAGAAATTATCTCTTCATATCCATCTTTTCTACCTTAAAATCAAAAGCAACAACAACAGATAAAAGTAATCTAATAGAAGTTGCCATGGCAACAAGAGAAAAAATACCACCAAAATCAATTCCCGACACCTGGGAATAACATTTTTCTACCAACCGAGCTTTATATTTCTCCACCTTTCCTTTTGCATTCATCTTCTTCTTGAACACCCATTTGCTGCCAATGGGTTTCCTTCCAGCTGGCAACTCCACCAGATCCCAAGTCTCATTTTTGTGCAAAGATGCCATTTCATCAACCATGGCCTCTTTCCAGAGTTTGCCATCCTATGAATCTACTACTTTCTTCACAGTTCTGGGATCATCATCAGTAATAGATAAAGAAAAATTTCAATAGAAAGCAGATGGATTATACCTTTCTGGCTGCCTTCTTTCTCGAACTGATCTTCTCACAACTGGAGTTTGTGGCTCTTCGTCTTCTGATTCCTCTTTTGCTGTAGAGTTTGATTCTTCCTCCTTTAGCTCAAACTATATCTTCTTAGGTTCCTTTGGTAGGAATTCATGTTTAATAACATATTTCACCTCTCGAAACACCACATCTTGGCTATACACAACGTTCCTTGTTACTGGGTTCCAAAGCTTAATAACATTTTAAACCATCTTTATACCCAATAAAGATGCACTTTTTAGATTTACTATCCAACTTTGGTCTTTTATCATTTGGAACATGTACATATGCATCACATCCAAATACCCTCAGATGTGAAAGAGAAGGTTTCTTAATAGTCCATACCTCTTGTGGATTCTTATCTTCCAATGCTTATGAAGGAGATCTGTTGACCAGGTAACATGCAGTCTCCATTGCCTCTGCCTAGACTTCCTGTCCTAACCCAACACCACTGAGCGTGCTTCTTTCCCTTTCCATTAACGTCTTGTTCATTCTTTCTAGAACTCCATTTTTCTCAGGTGTGTATGGAGTAGTCTTTTGCCGTGCTATACCACACTTCTTACAAAAATCTTCAAATTCCTTCTTGCAAAACCCTCCAATGTTATCTATCCTCAACACCTTTATCTTCTTCTCTGCCTGGTTTTCCACCAGAGCCTTAAATTCTTTAAACCTATCAAAGACTTCAGATTTCTTCTTGAGGAAATATACCCATGTATTCCCTTAGAATTCATCTATAAATGATACATAGTACACATACTTACCTAGTGATGGTGTTAGGTCCCTATACTACTACTGTAACCCCTTATTGTTATTACTACAACCCCCTTATTATATTGTTATGCCCATGTAGTCTCCATATTGTTATTATTGTGCCCCATAGAAGCCCACTATTGTTATTATTGTGTTCTTACATTATTAGTGTTGTGTCGGCTCTGATTATATTATGACCCCTTAGACTCCTATATATAGAAAGGAGGTCTTGTCATTTGTATCATCGAAGAATTGTTCATTTGTGTAGTGTAAAGGAGGTTGCCCCCTCGAAGAGGCTTATTTTGAAGGCATTTATCTATATTTTCTATATTTTTGTGAGCTGGTTTCGTAACAGATGGAACCGACACAAGTCCAAACACATCACTCTACACAAGCTCTAATATTTGTTTCGCCCTTTTACCACTAGAGGGGAAACTCACCCGATTTTGCTTCCCATATACACAATTTTCATAGAAATCAAAATCCAGAGAGCTATTAGACATACCTTCTACCATACCTTTACCATGAAGTATTTGAACGCCCTTCTCTCCAACATCTCCAAGCCTTTGATGCCATATCATGGTCTTTTCACTAGAGACCACTAGATTTTCTGCTCCACTTTTAGGAACCATAGAACTGTTGCACCCATCAATAACAGTGCTACCTTGCATCTTGTACAGAGTTCCAATCCGAACTCCCTGCATCAATACCAGTGCTCCCCGAACCATCTTTCTTTCTCGAACACTATTTTTACACCTGCATCATACAACTTTCTTATAGAAATCAGATTTATGGATAATGTAGGAATATGCAAAACACCCGGAAGTGTTTTAATCCTTCTACCTTGCAAATTCAACTTTGTTAGGGTCCCACCCTAACCCCCTTATTTATGTAGTAGGATCGAGTCAGAGTTATAGTTAAGTAAAGAGTCAATAAAGCCCATATTAATAATTGTAAGTGGTTAACCCGCATTTAATGACGGGACCACAGTTAGTTGCAAATGGGCCATGGTATTAGATAGATGGTATTAATAAGAACCATGGTATTGCTCCATGATATTGCATGTATGAGTCATATATAAAGGATAGAGACTCCCTGCGAGGAGCATTATGTCTTATTTTGTAATTGAGCTCTGCTCTATTGGAGGTTTCCCCCTCGAAGAGGCAAGTGAACATTACTTTCTGAATAATAAAATACTTGATGTTATTTCTCACTGTTATATGTATATTTCTGCGCATGTTTGGTATTCTTGTATCGTCTTGCAGGTTAAGAGCATAACAAATGGTATCAGAGTGCTTTCCAGGGCCAGTGGGATCTCCATTTTTTAGCAATTTTTTTTTTTGGCTAGAGACGTGTTTCGGCATCTTTAAACCACAGGATCTGTCGTTGAGCGCATAAACCTCCAGATTTGGGAAGGCATGCACACATGAAATACAAGAGGTGGTCACGCTTGTTGGACTCCTTTGTAACCCTTGTGGGTACCCCTTCGAGTAGTAGCGCATTAGACAGAACCACGCACGGACTATCTTCCAAGTACCATCTGGTATATCGGAAGCCCCCTAGCTCCCTTGAAGCCTTGCCATAGATAAAACGTTGGCCGTCTTGTTGCTACAGTACACCGAGAACAGCGCTCGGAGAGATTACTCACCCGTATGATAGGGTAGTCGGGTTGTACAACTAAGGGCATGGTTGATCCTCCTTGGTTAGTGCCCTGAAAAATTGGGCCGAGTACTACTGTCAGACCCTTATGTATATTGATATCTGTAGCACTTGACACTCCTCGAGACCATAGTTCCCTTTTCTATCTCTGGATCACGCATAATCTCTGCCAGATCAGATCTCGTAAGTGGGGTTTGCAGCAGCAGCATAAATCAGTCTCGCAGCTCAGATTTAACAGAACAACCATTCAGATCTATTAGATCCATTAGATCCACAACAACAATCTGTTCCACCACTTAGATCTATCCGATCAGCCATTCAGATCTCTCAGAGCCACCAGAGCCGCCATCCATATTTGAGTAGTTGTATACTGGGGCATGATTTTCGCAGGACTTTTGGCAGCATTGACATTTTGGGGATTCAGAAGAAAAGACCCCCTGGGGCGCTTATTGGTGATCTAGCCCATAAGAATCAGAATGACAAGATGAGCAAGGTGGTACCATTCAATTGTTAGTGCCAAAAAAATTCGGGCGGTCCCAAATTTCCAGTACATCGGATCGGTGCATGGTAGAAACTAGAGCTCAAGCTATGGCCAATGAGAAGATCGAAAAACTTGAACAATCCTTGAAAGACCTCCAAGATCAGCTGACGACAATAAATAATGCACTCTCTAAGGGCAAGGCAAAAGCCTGTGAGGAGGCGTATATTGGAAATGAACACAGTGAGGGTGAGTCTAGCCACTCTCTTCACCTCTGGGGCACCCACCAACAATCTCGTCTATGACCACCCAAGCTGGATATGAATAAATTTGATGGTTCTCACCCGGCAGCATGGATAGCACAAATGTAGCAGTATTTCAATCTGAATTACATATTAGATAATGAGACTCAGCTTATGGTGGGGAGCATGTACTTGGACAATGAAAGATGGCAATGGTGGAAATGGCATCAACGTTGCAATGGAAGGCCCTTGACTTGGGACACCTTCAAAAAAGCTCTTATAGAGAGCTTTGACCATGACTCTGCTTTTTTGGGTCGTCTCACTAAGCTCCAATAGACTGGCACAGTGGATAAATATATTACATCCTTTGAAGCCTTAGCTTTCCGCACTATGGGTCTCCAAGATGCGTTCTACATGGAATGTTTTATCAGTGGTCTTAAAGAGGCCATACAAGCTCACGTCCGACTGCACCACCCTCCCACATGGTCGGAGGCTTGCAAGGTAGCTCGTAAAGTTGAATGTGCATTAGCGGCCCAGTCCAATCGCCCAAATTTCACCGCCAAGGGTCGCCCCCCACAGGCTCACAACACTACTCAAACACTTAAGGTTCAAAAGGTGTCACCTGTAGAAATGGCAGAAAGAAGAAAGTAAGGATTATGTTACTACTGTGATGAAAAATACTCCCCAAGTCATAAATGCAAGGAGCCCAAATTCTTTCAAATTGATGCTACTGATTACAGCTCATCGGAGGAAGCCCCACCACTTGAGGAACCTGAGGAGGACGAAGAGGACAACTAGAAGGGCAATGTCCCTGATGAACCAGTTATTTCGCTGCATGCTTTGGCAGGGATTTCTTCACCTCAAACTCTCAAAATCAGAGGTTTTATTAAGCACCGCCCAGTAGTAGTCTTGATTGATAGTGGAAGTACACATAATTTTATCCATCAAAGAGTCATTGAAGCAATGCATTGTTTTGTACGAGCAGTTTCTAACTTCCAAGTCCAAATTGCGGATAGGGGAACAATGAAATGTGAAGGCCGCTGTGAAAATGTCAAAATTCAAATGGGGGATTATCAGTTGAAGATCCACATGTTTTCCATACACATGGGAGGATGTGACATTGTCCTCGGTGCTGAATGGCTTCGCATACTTGGGCCAATCACAATGGATTTCCAGAAGTTCTATATGAGCTTTAAGCAAAACAACTCCACACATACCCTCTGCGGACTCCAGGCGGGAGCTCCCTCTATCATCAGCTCACATAGGATGGAAAAATTGTTATAAAAGGGCCATCATGGAGTTATAGCTCAATTTAATGCCATCCAGGCTGTCGAACCCAATTCTCTCTAGATTCATCCTGAGATGCAACAGATTTTAAATAACCATCTGCCATTCTTTGACAAGCCTCATGAGTTTCCACCCTCGAGAGTGGAACATGATCATAACATCACTTTGGTCCTAGGGGCCTAACCACCAAATGTGCACCCATATAGATATCTGTTCGCCCAAAAGAATGAAATAGAAAAAATAATCAAGGACCTTTTAGAAGCAGGAGTCATTCGTCCCAGCATTAGTCCTTATTCATCATCGGTGGTCATGGTGGTCAAGAAAGATGGGGAATGGTGTATGTGTCCAGACTTCAGGGCCCTCAATAAGTTGACAGTCAAAGATAAATTTCCTATCCCGGTTGTTGATGATTTGGTGGATGAACTGAATGGGGCTCAATTCTTCACTAAGCTAGATCTTTGCTTAGGCTACCACCAATTTCGCATGAAAGAAGTCGACATTCCAAAGACTACTTTCAAAACTCATGAAGGCCATTATGAGTTCCTGGTCATGCCATTCGGTCTTTGTAACGCCCCGTCTACTTTTCAGAGCCTTATGAACCACCTCCTCAAACCATATCTCAGAAAATTTGTCCTTGTTTTCTTCGATGACATTCTCATCTACAGTTACACTTGGGATGCACATCTTCAACATGTAGATCTACTCTTGCAACTGCTCCGCAAGCATAAATTATTTGTCAAGATGTCCAAGCGTTCTTTTGGCATGGAAGAAGTTGAGTATTTGGGCCACATTGTGGGGCGTGAAGGTGTCAGGGTGGACCCCAAAAAGATCCAGGCAATGCAGGATTGGCCTCAACCTAAGACCTTGAAGAGCCTGAGAGGATTTTTGGGTCTCACGGGCTACTATCGCAAATTTTTCCACAATTATGGTCACAATGCAAAACCCCTCACTCAACTCCTCAAGAAAAATTCATTACTTTGGAATGATGAAGCACAACAGGCCTTTACAACTCTAAAAAATGCCATGTGTTCCACTCCAGTCTTAGCACTACTCGACTTCACCAAATATTTTGTCATTGAATGTGATGCTTTGGGTACGGGTATTGGGGCGGTCTTAATGCAGGAAGGTCGACCCTTGGCCTTCACAAGCCAACAACTAAGTGGGAAGAATCTGGGACAATCTACCTATGAGAAGGAAATGATGGCCATCTTACATGCAGTAGATACCTGGTGACCTTACTTATTGGGGCGACATTTCCAAATCTGCACAGACCATCACAGTCTTAAATATTTTTTGGAGCAACACCTATCCTCACCACAACAAAATAAATGGCTTGCCAAAATGCTGGGATATGATTATGAGATCATTTACAAGAAAGGGCGTGAAAATATTGTAGCAGATGCATTATCTCGCCAATTTGAGGAGGAAAGTACCCTGCTTGCAATTTCCCTTCCCATTCTAGAATGGATTGAAGAGGCTCGTAGGGAATGGTTTTCACATCCCTGGCTCTCCCAACTCATTACTCAATTGCAGGCGGATCCAAATTCCACCAAGGGCTACTCGTGGCAGGATGAGATTCTTCGCTACAAGGACAGAGTCGTAATATCACCAACATCCACCCTCAAAAGCTGCATTTTGGCGGAGTTGCACTCATCCCCCACTGCAGGACATTCAGGCTTTCAAAAGACATATGCTCGCACTAGAAGATCATTTTTTTGGACAGGCATGAAAAAGGACATTCTTACTTTTGTAGCGGAATGCAATGTCTGTCAGCACCGCAAAGGGGAGACAGTCAAAGAACCAGGCACACTACAACCATTTCCCATCCTGGCATCAATATGGACGGAGGTTTCTATGGATTTCATTACAGGTCTTCCAAAGTCAGGAAACAAGTCAGTCATCATGGTTGTTGTGGACTGACTTTCTAAGTATGTTCATTTTTGCGCCCTACCCCACCCTTTTACACCGACTTTGGTCACTCAATCTTTCATGGATCAGATCTTCAAATTGCATGGCATGGCCACTTCTATTGTGTCTGATCGTGACCCGATCTTCACCAGTAATTTTTGGCAGGAACTCTTCATGCTACAAGGTACCCAACTAAAACTCAGTACTTCCTATCATCCACAAATGGATGTTCAAACTGAAGCAGTCAACAAATGTCTGGAAACCTATCTTAGGTGTTTCACTTCAGAAAAGCAACATATTTGGGTACAGTGGTTACCTCTAGCTGAATGGTGGTATAACACCAACTATCATGCCACCACCAAAGTGACTCCCTATGAAGTAGTTTATGGTCAACTCCCTCCTTCCCCTACTTCTTATATCAAGGGGTGCTCAAAGGTACAAGAGGTGGATCAACTCCTACAGAACCGCACAACCATGCTCACCCATCTTAGAGAGAATCTTCATCAAGCTCAAAACCGCGTGAAGCAACAGGTAGATCAACATCGCTCATAACGCCAATTTCGAGAAAGGGATCAGGTATTTTTGAGGCTGCAACCATATAAGAAAACATCACTCAAAGACAAGGGTTGTCAAAAACTATCTCCAAAATTCTACGGACCATATCGAGTACTTCAACGCATTGGAGAAGTGGCCTACAAGCTAGCTTTGCCACCCACTACAAAAATCCATCCAGTTTTCCATGTCTCATGCCTCAAGAAAGTGATTGGGAACAATTGCAGAATTCAAACCAGTCTACCTGAATTGGATGAAGAAGGGTCAATCTGGCTCCAACCTGAACAGGTCCTCGACACACGAGAACGACACCTGCATGGCTGCATGATCAAGGAAGTCCTCGTCAAGTGGAAAGACACCTCTTCGGAAGATGCAACCTGGGAACTAGCCACTATTTTTCAGCAGTTTCCGTAGCTTCAGCCTTGAGGAAAAGGCTATTCTTAAGGGGGAGGGCATGTTAGGGTCCCACCTTAACCCCCTTATTTATGTAGTAGGATCAAGTCATAGTTATAGTTAAGTAAAGAGTCAATAAAACCCATATTAATAATTGTAAGTGGTTAACCTGCATTTAATGACGGGACCACAATTAGTTGCAAATGGGCCATGGTATTAGATAGATGGTATTAATAAGAACCATGTTATTGCATGTATGAGTCATATATAAAGGATAGGGACTCCCTACGAGGAGCATCGTGCCTTATTTTGTAATCGAGCTCTGCTCTATTGGAGGTTGCCCCATCGAAGAGGCAAGTGAACATTACTTTCTGAATAATAAAATATCTGTTGTTATTTCTCACTATTCTATGTATATATTTCTGCGCATATTTGGTATTCTTGTATCATCTTGCATGTTAAGAGCATAACAAACTTGAATTTTCTGCGACCAATGATTCTAGCCTTACTGTCATCCCCTAAGAAGACATCACCACAATCATATTTCTCATACTCGCGGAACCACTATCTATGGGGAGTGAATTGAAAGGATGCACCTGAGTCAATCAACCATGCCTCATGATCTACATGTCTATATGAAGAAGAAGCCAAATACACATCCCCACCTTCATTTGAGGTGGTTTTCGCCTCTGCAGAAGGAGCATCATCAGATCCCTTTCCTTTCTTAGGAGCTTTAGATTTACAATCCCTTTTGTAGTGCCCTTCCTTTCCGCATTTCTAGCGCACCTTTAGAGGTTTTCCTGGAGATTTAGATCTCCCTCTAGATTTAGATCTCCCACTTGAGGAATTATTTTTGTTTTTGTTTTGGGACCCTCCTCGTACAGACAAGGAATAACCATTCTGATTCTCCATATTTTTCCATCTCATCTCCTCCGTCAGCAAGGATGAGACTATTTCATCAAACTATAAGGCAGTTGCATTGCTACCTATTGCAACAACCAGACTATCCCACGAATCTGGTAGAGAATACAACAAACTGATACACGTATCTTCATCTAAAATTTTAATATCAACATATAATAATAGGCTTACCACAGTATTAAATGAGTTCAGATGCTCTGTCACTAAGTCTCCATCTTTCATCCTAAGGTTATATATCTTTTTCTATAGGAACAACTTATTCACTAGAGATTTAGATTAGTACAAACTCACTAACTTGTCCCACAAAGCCTTCATTGTAGCTTCCCCTGATACGTTCAACAATATTGAATCCGAGACACATAATCATATTGTGCTTTTTTTCCTTCCGATCCAACTTCTTCTAGTCTTCATCGGACATTTCTGTTGGTTTAGTACTTGGATATACCGCGATCCACTGATCTTTATCCACCAGCAGATCTTCCATATTGAGTTTCCATAACTCAAAACTCCGACAATTAAATTTTTCGATCTCTATATTTCCACTGCTCACCATCTTGTTTCACCACAAGAATCGATCCCGCAAATCTGCCACTGAACAGGGTCTACCACAGGCCTGAGCAAAATCCCTCAGCAGCAAAGGTGTCCCCTTGAAGCAAAAACAACTCTGATACCAAATGTAGGTTTTAACACTGTAAAAAATTACCTGCATATGAATTCTAAAAGCAGAAAATAAATGATGGAGAGAGTATAACACATAAAACAAATATACACAGAGATTTCCATTGGATCCAAAAACCAGGACTACTAGATTGATTTTTCATTATATTCCTTTTAATGTTACAATATATATATATACACATGCCAAAGCATCCATAAACCCCAAACCATTTACCCTGGGTTAGAACATAACTATAGTTCCCTTAACCAGATCTACAAAATACCATGAACTGAAAACCATCGTGCCCAAACCATGTGCAAAATCCATGCACAAAACCATAGGTATGTCTGCCCACCTAATATAGGGTCTAATTTTTTTTTTCCTGGTGCATTACCCTAGACCCTATAGAGGGGGGCTACCGCCCCTCGCTCCGCCCGATGCAATGAATGGTGGGCTCCGCCCCTCGCTCCGCCCGATGCAATGAATGGTGGGCTCCGCCCCCCCTCTAACCCCCTAGCTTAACTACTGGGGCTAGTTATGGAAATAATATAACACAACCCAACAAAAAATATATCCCACGACAAAGCACTTCCTCATAGCCGCAGGGGATACATCAATTAGGACTCTGTAACTGCTTTGCTACTTCAGTTTTCTCTCTCTACTTCTCCTTCCATTTCTCCATTTAGAAAAGTTGATTTTACGTCCATCTGATATACTTTTATCTTCCTTGAACAAGCATAGGCCAAGAACATTTAGATGGCTTCCATTCTGGCAATAGGAGAAAATGTTTCTTCAAAATATATACCTTCAACCTATATATACCCTTTGCAAATCAATCATGCCTTGTTCCTGGTAACTTGTCCATCCTCATTCAACTTATTTATGAAAACCCACTTTGTGCTAATGAAATTCTCGTCCTTTGGTCGTGCAACTAGTTCTCAAGTATCATTATTTTCAATCTAATCAAATTCTTCATTCATAGGTTCTACCCAATGTTCATCACGACTAACCTCTTCAAAGTTGTTAGGCTCAAATGTGGCCAAGAGCGGAATTCAAGTTTTGGAACCCATTTGAAAAATAATAGTGAATTTAAAGCATGAAGATTTCCTTAACCCGACCGACAACAAGCATGACCATTTTATTCGAGCACTCGACAAAATACAATGCTCTACACTAAGGCCACATCCTCAGCCATGAGTCTAACAAAGACTATCATCGTTGCATAATGTTGTCATTGTTTGTAGCCTACCATCCACTAGCTTGAGTTGAAGACATTTGTTGTTGGACACATAATATGCGTAAAGGGATGCATATTATATAGAGTATGTTATAACATAAGGATATTGGGCCCACCTGTAAATTTTATTTTTGGTTTTAAAATTGTATTTTTGTCATATAATTACTAGTTGTGGGTGGCTGACAAGTTATTTGGAGGTTTCCTAGAAGGAGTCAAATTGTAGAAGGTTTAATTCAATACATGGTTCTATATAGTGATTTTGGTCGAATTGAATTATGGATGAAGCACTGACATCAAAATTGAGAGATGGACCTTGTTGAAGTTATTATGATTTTGTTAGATAAATGTGCTAGTGGTTGTATTGTAGAAGATCATTCGAATGAGTGACAACTTCTAGGGTTTGATACTTCATTTCTGGAATTCGTATGTTGAGTTGCATTAAAGATATCATCATTGGAAAGGCTTATGAGAAAATTGTTGTAGCTTGCATATTTCTAGGGCTTGAGAAAATAAAGGTTTGTTGGTTTGAAGACAAACAACATTGCCATTCTATTAATGAGCTACGGTGTGATGTATAGATTGGGCAGAGGCATAATTATTTATAACATAAATGATAAGCAAGAGAAACAACATTACTGTAACCTTTTTCGATCCAACAATGTACATTCCTCAACCTAGACCTTCAATAAAAAAACCACCAAATATCAATAGCACATACCTTGTGACATTATTGACCTCAATAACATTTCACCAAATCTTGTCATTGTGAAAGAAATGGACTACTTGCTTGAGTTGGCTTGAATGATTTCAATAGGTCGGCTTGATTGCACGTGTTGATCACAAGTATAAATATATACCCAATTTATGCTTTAAAAGATGCACAAACAAGCCTTCTAATCCACCGCACTATGCCACTTATAATTATATATGATCTATACTATTTTACTTACTTATTTATGCATCAATGATTGGCCATTAGATAAGAGGAGCTATGGTTTAATATTTCAATAGTTTTAAACCATAGCTTGAGTGTTGTGAGATCCTAAAAAGTTGTCACTATGTAGATTAGCTTATCATTGTAATAGTCCTCGAGTATGGTCAGCTTATTTTCCTTTAAGTTTTGTTCCAAATTGTAGCTAGATCTTTGTAGTCCACTATTTATGCCCAAACTGGTCATAGAAAATAGAGACCTTGATGATGTAAAACACTTTCATAATAGGCCACAATAAACCTCAAATCTTAGAATTTGAATGAAGCCGCATGAAATTTCTTCTAAACTTGGTGATAAGTCTGTTCTCTTTACAATCTTCAGACCTAACAGAGATGACTGCAGGACTCAACAACTATAAGATGTATGTCGAAAATACTTTCAAAGATAACCTTAAATTTTGTCTTTAATAAGGCCGAAAAAAGATCAATTTATTTTAGATTAGTCCGCAACCCTATCTGAAGACTCTTACTTGATATGTTCTTAAATTAATCTGTAAAAAATTTAGATAGCAATATCACATGGAAGGAAGGCTTCTCAACTAGTTCTACGACAAAATTTGATAGCCAAGTGAATTTAGTTCTCCTCATGCAATAGAGTAGGTCAAACAATTCCCATACCCAATATAACAAATACACAATTTGTGAACCATTCAAGTTCCTGACCTCTCGTCTGATGTTTAACGTCTCCAAAAGGGTAGAAAAGATCAAAGATCAATCACAAAAGAAATAAGCTTAATTCTAATTCTTTTTGAGATAAGATGAATCTCCTTTTTATAGATATAGAAGGGCTTCATAAGAGGAAACAATATCCTAATTTGGAGGGAGACATCAAATTTAAAGTTAAAAAAATGATGGAGGTAAAAACCCATTTGAGGGTTTTTGAATTTTGAACTTCACCTACCTTTGGTGCCAAAACGCTCACATGCCCTTGGATTTAAAAAATAATTATTTACGATCAACCTTTTCCCAATATTTTAGTTGTTGGATAAATGCCTCGTTACTTGACTATTTGACTTGACCCAATAAGAGCTTCTACATCATCATCCTTTGAGGTTTTTTTCCAACAAATTAGATCCTTTATATTGAAACAAGGATATCTTCCAAACGTGAGGTCTCTTGTGGTGTGCCACATACCAATGGAATCAGATTGATGAGAAGAATCCATCAAGGATGACCCTGACATGAAACAATATGAATTTCTATGTCATTTTGGTTGACAAAAGGTGGGGCATATCCTGGTGCTGCTTGGGTTGACATCAATGAAAACCACATATCAACATTATTTATTCTCAACACCTTAATTGCCTTCTATCTTTTATTTTCCACAAGAGCCTTAAATTCTTTTATTTTTCTAAAGACTCCATATTTCTTCCTGAGAAAATAAATCCATATATTCCTTGAGAATTCATATATAAATGAGATGTAGTATACAAATTTACCTAGTGATGGGACAAACATAGGTCCAAACACACGATTGTGCACCAATTATAATATTCCCTTTTCCTTTGTAGAACTAAAGGAGAATCTTACCTCATTTTTCTTCCCATAAAAATAATGTTCACAAAAATCAAAATCCATAGAGAAATTAGAGATCCTTTGTAACAACCCCGGGTTAAAAGTTCTTGTAACAAAGGATAATAAAGATAAAATAAGACCAAGGTCATGGGACACATTCCAAGTTGAATGTTGGGAAAAACATTCTAGTGGGTGCCAATGTTGGTTTATTATGTCTAAAGAAATTGACAAAGGAATTGGAAAAAACAAAGAGGCATTAATTGACATTTATTTATGAAAATAAAATAAAATAGGAGAAAAGGGAGATGAAAGGTCACAGGTTTTTGAGAGGAAAATTGAAGGAAAAATAGAGGAAATTGAAGAAAATAGAGGCCTCAATAATAAAAAGGATTATGAGGATCAGTTCACAGCTTTTGTCAGTTTGGCTTTGGAATTAGTGTTATAGAGGGAAGAGCACCAAGAGGAGAAAAAAAGAAATCAAGAAAAAGAAGTCAAAGGAAGGACAAGGAAAGAAAAGGACACGTAAGGTACATTGGATCAAGTAGTTTTGGTAGGACTTTGCAGGTAACAAGTTACATATGTGATTTCCTAGCTAGTGTGTGAATGCATGGTACATGAATTTGTGTATTTGTTTATTTTCTATCATTGGCATGGATTTTTCTAGGTGTGACAGTGGTTTCAACCCTGTCTTGCCATTTTTAGATAGCCATGGTGTGATGGGATTCTTTTCTAGTTGAGCTTTGGATTTTCAGAAGGTTTTGGAACTAAGTGAGGTGGTCTTAGGAAAATTCCCATGGGTTGGGGGTGGAGGTGGTTCTAGAGACAGGAAAATTCCTCAAGGTGTTGGTGAAAAAACTTTGAGGCATCCAAAATTGTTTTGGGAATTCGGATCTCTTGACTGATTTTGGTGAGATCGCGGTAGCTTAAAGGTGGAGGTGGCTTAATGCTTGAGAAGCCCTAGTTTTTTATTTCTTGAGTTCCCACATTCATGCTTGGAATATGGCATGAGGGTGATTGGATGAAAGAGAGATTTGGTTCAACCCAATCTATCGTTGGGTGGTACGTGGAATTCCCTGACTTCGTTGGATTTTTCATATGTTAATAAGAGCTATTTTCCTATTATATTCTATGAGTACTTGTACTTGTTGTTATGTGGCTTTCATGGCTACTCTATCATGATAAATATTCTGGTTATATGTTGGTTATAAGCATGGTTCCATAATAGGTTGTAGATATGACTCTTTTTATGTTTTGATTAGTTGATGAATGGTTAATGAATGCATGGGATAATAAATATTATTGTAACTATTATGAGAGGGAATTAGACCTTCTTCGTGAATCTTAGATAAGTTTCAGACTCCTATGTTCAAATATGCATTCATGACCTGTAGATTACAAGTTCACCATATGTTTTTCGAAACGACTGTCATGGTTAGGCCTGGCTAGGTCATGTTTCTAATTCAAGTTTATATGCTTAGCCTTGTCATTGAGTTACTTATCATTCTTGAAATTATCAAGAAGTTTTGGTAGTGGTATGGAGGCTGTCCTCGAATTGTGGGTCAGATGTCAGGACCGCATGCACTGAACTGAGTAATTTGGGTCATAAACGCATGGAGCAAGGCTTGTGAGTGCGGTTGGAGGCAAACTGCATGCAAGAAATTTCAAGGGTGTGGTTGGGAGTTTAGGTCACTGAAATGAAGTTTCAACTCAAGGATTGACCACCTTGGGTGTTTCTTCAGATCCTGGGTGATCTGTAGTCCCTGTAGTATGTTAGTTTGTGGTCAGTAAGTCTCAGTTGTAGGCCTCACTTCCTTACATGGAGCTAGGAGGCCAATTCATGTCATAGTATCACTTCATTTCACATTTTACCCAGAGGGATTGTAAAATCGGGTAAATGTGGGGTGGGGCATTACATCCTTCTACCATCCCATGACCATGTGGTACTCAAAGGCCCTTCTCTCATATGTGCCCTAATGTTTGATGCCATAACATAGTATTTTCTCTAGAGGATTTAGGAGTTTCTCCTTCTTTAGCTCCACTCTCAACAATAAAGGAACTACTACATCTATTACTAACAATTCTTCCCAAAAAATTATAGAATGTTCCAATGCAAACTCCCCTCAACAATTCTAGTACTCCTTGAATCATCTTGCAAGTATCCTTTTCAAACATTGTTTTCACCTACATCACTCATGTTGCTTATAGATATAACAAAATTGGCCAATTATGGGATATGTAGAACACTACGGAGTGTTCTAATCTTTCAACCATTAGCTTCAACTTGACTTTTCCTTGTCCTACGATTTTGGTTGTCAATTCATCTCCTAAGAAAAAATCACTACCATCATATATTTTATAGTCAAAAAACCACAACCTGTTAAAATTCACATGAAAGGATGCAACTGCATTTACCATCCATGTCTCATGATCCACTTGTGTACTTGAACAATCCAAATACCCATCCCATCCTTCATCTGAAGACATTTTCACTTATGTAAAAAGAGCATCATCACGTCTCTTCCCTTTCTCAACAGTTTTGGATTTACATTCTTTCTTGTAATTCCCCTCTTTCCCACATATCCAACATACCTTTACGAATTTTCCTAGATATTTATATCTTCCTCTAGATTAAGATCCCCGACTTGACGACTTATTTTTATTTCTATTTTGGGAGTGTCATATTATAGAAAAGGCACGTGTTATGGATTTCCATACTTTTTTGTCTCATCTCCTCTGATAAACATGATGAAATTATATTGTTGAAACTTAAAGTAGTTGCATTACTACCTATGTAAACAACCAAACTATCCAAAAGTCTCATAGATAACACAACAAATTGATACACTTATATTGATATGGAATCTTATTATCAACAAATAATTGCAAACATACCATGGTATTGAAGGCGTTTAGATGCTCTGTCATTGATTCTGTTAAATTATAGCAAGAAAATACTTCATTTTACTTATGCCTTAGTCAAATGGAGAAATTTGAATTTCCACATTAGCAGGATGACTTGAGTTGCAATTAGTAGGAGTGACATGGCCAAGTCACTTAGTTAAGTCAATCAATTTGAGTTTGTAGGAAAGAAGTAGAGTTGTGCATGAGTTGATTGTTAAGATATAGCAATATAGTGGAGTTATATTTAGTGAAACTTGGTTATCTGAGATCTATTCTAGAATATAGTCACCATGAGTTCAATTGAGTAGTTGTAACTATTGTTAACTCACTGATCTCTTAGTTAACTAGTCAATTTACTAAAAATATCCCTAGTCATGCATGTAATTTGAATTACCTAGTTGAGTGGAGGGAAAAGGAATAATGTATTTATTGTTTTATATTGTTGAGTGTACAAAGTTTTCATTGAGAAGGTGATCCATTTATCTTAGGAACTGTGAAAGGAAAGAGGGGCTCTTCCTATTTTTTAGGAGCAGGAATTGCACAAGGAAATAGGAGCAAGCATGAAGCCTATTTTGGCTAATTATTGTCCAGATGAATAATTACCCCCAACTTGTGATTTGATGATCTAGAGAAGCTCTTAGACCATTCCAACCTCCTCTTTTCCTTACTGCAAAACATATTAGAATTAGTGTTTTTAAATCACAAGCATTTTACAAGTTAGTTTTATGATTTTCAATAAAATGTAAAGTAGATCAATGATACATGCAAGTATGTTAGCGATATGATGAAATGTGAAAAATACAATAGCTTCACTTCTCTAACTAGACTAGCCCTTTTCCTCATATAATGTTAATTAGCATCTACAAGTTGAATGAATGGCATTTTCACTTTCATAGTTAAAATTAGTTTCATCAGAAGTTTTCACTATAGTTAAGTTGGAGGAATGGTATCTAAACACCTTAATCTAATGTGACTAAGGGTGGCATGAGTAGAACCTAACCTACTATGCATACATCACTGTCACCTCTAATTTTGTATGAACTTCAGGTTGATAATTTAAGTTGAGGAGCCCTTGGGAGTTACAACACTCTTGGTGCAATACCAGGGCTCACCAATCTTCAGATAACTCTACACGTGAATAGGCATATTTTTTGTTTTACAATCATTCATATTAAACTTCTACAATACTGTCTTGACATACTTTCTTTGATTTAACTAGAGTTTCCTATTCACTCGATATCTTCTAAATGCCCAAAATAAAAGTTGTAGCACTGATATTCTTCATGTCAAATTTAGAGGACATCTGAGTTTTGACATCATGGATGATTTCCCTGTCATTTCTAATTAGCAACGTATCATCCACTTACAAGACCAAATACATTATAATATGTTCACCAACTAATTTTAAATATCCACAGTGATCCACTTTGTTCATTGTGAAGCCAAGTCCAATATATAAGTATACATTTTTATACCACATCCTTGTTGATTGCTTTAACCCATATAGGAACTTTTTCGACCTACACACTAAATATTTTTTTTTCACTTCACTACAAACCCTTTCGACTTCTTCATGCATATTTCTTCTTCCATATCCCCATGTAGGAATGATGTATTTTACATCCATCTATTCTACTTCAAAATCAATATTAACAACTGAGATTAACTTGGAAATATGAGAAAATATCTCACCAAATTCAATTCCCTCTACTTGGGAATAACCTCATTAGAGGAAATTTCAACCTAAAACTAGCCTCCTAAGGAAAAATAATAGTTAAAATAATAGAATAAGAGTTATGAATTTTGGATGGAAAATAAGAAATCTATTTTTTTTTTGTTGTATTTTTGGCTTATCTCCTTATAGGTTTACTCAAATTTCAAGTATAGACACTTGTTGGGTGCGAAGCTAAATTCCACATCCAACGAGTACCCATCATGCATGCTTTTAAGAAGACCCACATTGATAAAAATTGAAGATATATTAGAAAACATGTTTAACACACTTTTTAATGTATCTTCAATTTTTATGAATGTGTGTCTTCTCAAAAGTATGCATATCGCTGGATGTGGAATTTAATTCCTCATACAACGAGTGTCTACACTTGAAATTTGAGTAAACCTATAAGGAAATAAGTCAAAAATACAGTTAAAAATGTATTTTTTCTTCTTTTCCCTCAAATATTTACATGTACCTCTTTTTAAATTTAAAGGATTTCAATTGGTTTACATATTATGCCATGGAATTTACATGAAAATTTCATGGGCACTTCGAGGCTAAAATTTCCTCTAATGTTTACTACTAACCAAGATTTGTACTTCTCCACTCTACCGTCTACATGCAACTTCTTCTTAGACAACCATTTGTTGTTAATGGGATTTCTCCAACCACCAACTCCACTAAATTCAAAGCCTCATTATGGTCCAAGGATGCCATTTCTTCCACTATGGCCCTTTTCCAAAGTCTTCCATCCTCTGAATCAATGCTTCCATAATAGTTTTATGATAATCATCAATAATAAAAAAGTAATTTTTGAATGGAAATTAGGTGGATTATACCTTTCCAACTTCTTGCCGATCTAATCTCGTCAATGCTAGAGTATGTCGTTCTTATTATTCTAATTCTTGTTCTTTTGTAGAGTCTGATTCATCATCTTTCAATTGAAACTCTCTCTTTTCTGGTTCATTCTCTCTTGGTAGAACTTCTTATTTGACATTGATTTGATTTCTCTAAATATCCCATCTCTACTAGTTATACACAACCTTCTTAGTTTCTAGGTTTCAAAGATTATAACCTTTTAAACCATCTTTATATACAATAAAGATATACTTTTCAACTTTCTTTTCCAACTTACTTGTATTCTCATTTGGAACATGTACATAAGAATCATAGCCAAATACTCTGAGATGTTTAAGATATGTTCTTTTTACTAGTCCATACCTCCTGTAGAGTCTTACCATCTAATGCTGATGATGATGGTATATTTATTGGGTAGTAAGCAGCGTCCATTGCTTCAACCCAAAAGTCTTGTCCTAACTTAACACCACTGAGCATGCTCCTTAATATCCCCATCAATGTCTCATTCATTTTTTTTGTAGACTTAGGTTTATATGGAGTAGTCTTTTTCCATGGTATATTGCTATTCTTACAAAATTCTTTGAATTTATTCTCACATAATTATCCACAATTATCTATTAGAAATAGTGAGAGGGGGGTAAGTAATATTTCTCTTCAATTAGTAATTTTAACTCCACATAGAATTGATTATCATTAACATTAGATAAAAATAATTAAACATCACATAAACAATAAACAACACCATTAAATAATGCACAAACATCAAGACAATAGACAAAAAAAAATTAGGTGGAAACCCTTTGGGACAAAAACCACTGAATGCTTCTTAGTATTTTTCTTCAATAAAATTTACATCAATAAGAAGCTTCAATTTCCATCATTTCCGGCTACAACTGAGGGAGGCTCAAACCCCTTGGTCTAAAGGCTACGAACTAGAGATATGCACCAACATGTTGTTTACCATCTACTATTGGATGGATGCTCCAATGCCTAAGTTTACAGGCTCTGACCTAAAGGAGGCACAGACTCCCTGATTCACCAACTGTTAATGGAGGGATGCTACAATACCATGCACATGATCTAACCTTCCCTAGCATCGCCTTGTCACCCTAAAGTATTCTTAGGATCCGTTCTGAAGGAGATTCCACCCTCCTACCCCGCACCACCCTAAAAACCTACTCAACACGCTGCCACTTGCCCTAAAGGCTCAAACATTCAGCTCACCACGACAAACCACATTTCAAAATTTTCAGACTGGATCCACTTGCACTTAAAATCAATATAGGAAATTATAATACAAGAGAATTGTAACACAAATTCTCTGAACCAAATATGCCGTTGCTTAATCTTCACATCAAACTTTAATGTCAACATCAACTGCCATAAACAATTTTGCCTCTGCCCGATCTGCACATCAATCCCTAGCTTATTAATCTAATGGAAACATTGTTTGTCTTCAAACCAAAAAACCTTTCTGTGCTCAAACCCTAGAGATATTCAAGCTACATCAATATGCACATAAACCTTTCCCCTCATGATATATTTATTAAAACTTAACATACAAATTCCAACAATAAAATATCAAATCCTAGAAGATATAACTCATTAGAATGATCTTCCGCAATACAACCACTGACACATTTATCTAACAAAATCATAATAACTTCAACAAGGTTCGTCTCTCAATTTCGATATCAATACTTCTTCCAGAATTCAATTCGACCAAAATCACTATATAGAACTATGTATTGAATTAAACCTTCTACCATTTGACTTCTTCTAGGAAACCTCCAACTACCCACGAATACTAATTATGTGAAAAAAATACAAACTTTAAACTAATTTTTTTTTAATCGTCCTTCACAAAAAACCAAAAGCTCATTGCCATCATTAAGCACGGTCAAGGTCAATTAAAGTATCATCGCGACAATCGGCCATTAAAAGAATTAAGCAGGGTCAAGGTCAATTAAAGTATCATCATTTTCCAAAAGGATTCCCATAAACCAACGACAAAATGTATTTTTGTATTGCGTATTCAGTGACGTAGTAGTATAGATCATCCAATGTCGTCACCGCGTAAGTCGTTGTGCCCACTATTTCCTTTTTCACATCCTAAGCAACTAAACTTTGAATATGCCGCATTTCACTTATCCAGTATGCTGAACTTTATTTGACTAATAAACGTATCCTTCTGAATTTGAATATATTACCGAAATAACCAGTTGCACCGTGATAGTTGTTTCCGTTCTGCGCAGCATTAAGAAGAAAGTGGCCGTACAAGATAAGGGTTTTATGGTGTTTGATCTAAAAATTTTATTGAAAAAATAAGGGTTTTATGGTGTTTCAAATTTTGCAATATTTTTTAGGATAAGATCATTTTTATAATTGATTCTTATTCTCAAATCTCTTCAGTGAGTTTTAACCCAGAAGTTCAATGAAAATTAAATTTTATATAAATCAATTAATATAAACTTTATCAATACAAAAAAATTTAACATTTGAAAAATTGTTTATTAATCTACATGTCTATGCTCTGCAATACCTAATCTCTAAAATCACAACCAACACTAAAAATTATTAAAATAAGTTTCACTTCTCTAAGCTATAGAATGAGCTTCAAAAATACTAAAAACAATGAAGTTCCAACCTATTTCCTAAATAGCACAATTTATTTCCAAAAAATTAATTTTGAATATCAAATTCAAATCACTCAAAAATATTCTACCTTTATAAATCATATCATTTGATATTATAGTATCGTAATTCCACTTAAATATATTATATTATCTTAATTTCATGTAAGTTTGTATGTACACATCAATATTCATATTTTACATAAATACTATGCAATTATAATTTTTTTTGTATATATATATATATATATATATATATATTATTATATTTTTACTATAGTACTATATATTATTGAGAGCAATGAGAACATTCTCACTTAACATAATAGGTAACTTTGTACAAACAATTACTACTATTTTACCAAGTAAAACAACAATTTCATAAGTGCCACAAAGTTCAGTTTAAAAACGTGTCTCTATAGACTTGCACCCAATTCATTGGGACACAAAACTTGTGCCTTTACCTCTCGTACTAAATTCCTTTGACTATAATATAATATTATTAATATTTTTTTATTAATATTAATTTAAATTTTCTCACTTTCATTTTTATAATTTAAAAATACAATGATTTTGAAATATTTAAATATTTTATTAAATAGGTTATAGAATAATTTAAAACAAAAATATTTATCATTATATCTGAATTTTATTTTGAAATATTTTATTAAATAAATTATTTAATAATAAAAAGCAAAAATATTTATCATTATATCTATATTTTAAAATGTTTTATTAAAACAAATTATATAAAAATATTTATAAAACTATTTAACCAAATAAAAAAAATTTATTACTTCTCTTAGCATATAATTCCTTATAGTTTCTTAATTTTGCATATGCTCTCAAATTGAGTGGATAATATATCACTTTTTGTCGTGGGGATAATATATCAATTTTATAGTTTCTTAATTCATATGCTCTCAAATTGAGTGAATAATATCTCACTTTTGTTTAACTTGAGAAGTGATAAATTATAAGTGATGATAAGTATTTGAGAAATGACAAATTACAAGTGATGATAAGTATCGTCATATTATAGTGATATGAAATCATCTGATTTCAATTTGAATTTAATTTTGTTTTTCAGATTTGAATTTATTTATTTATTTTAAATAATATTTATTTAAGAAGTTATCTGATTTTAATTTTAATTTAATTTTATTTTTCAGATTTGAATTTATTTATTTATTTTAAATGATATTTATTTTATTTATATATAAATTAGTGTTTGGATTTTAGTAAATATATTAATATAAAATTATTTGATTTTGATTTGAATTTAAGTTGTTTGTTTGTTATTTTGTTATTAATTTTTTTTCCCTTTCATATTTGATTTTTTTTTTTAAATCATATTTTTATATTTATATAAAATTTGTGTTTGGATTTTAATAAATATATTAAATATAAAATTTGTGTTTGGATTTTAGTAAATATATTAAATATATTAAGAAGTACATAGTTATATTTTTAAATTTTTTTGGTCTTTTATTTTATTTTATTTTTAATTTTTCAAAATTGCAAAAAAAATTTTAAATCATATTTTTATATTTATATAAAATTTGTGTTTGGATTTTAGTAAATATATTAAATATATTAAGAAGTATATAGTTATATTTTTAAATTTTTTTGGTCCTTTATTTTTTTTTTTTAATTTTTCAAAATTGCAAATTTTTTAGAAAATTTTTAAAGTGGACAACAAAGAAGTTAGATTTTATAGGTATATATTTTATAAAATTAATCCACCAAAAAACAAATATTATATGTCATACTACTACAGATTGATAATGCAATTCTTGATAATTGTGCAATGATTATTCATTTAGTTCTAAGGAATAGAAGAGAACTTGATCATTGGATTTTTAAATCTCCCAATCTTAATTTACACCCTTTATTAGTCCCTGCGTGGGACTAATAGCAATCGATCTATCGTTGACCATACATTAACCGGTCTTTTGACCAAAAAAAATTGTGCACTATCAAAGTTTAACCAAAGTTTATCTTTCCAAATATCGGTGTAAGAAATTTATAACCAAAGTTGTGAATGGGAGGTCTTATTGCAGGCTTCACGTGCCCCGATGTTAAAATGAAATTCCGGTGTAATCTTTTTATCCAAACTTTTCATTTGAAATGAAATTCCGGTGTAATCTTTTTATCCAAACTTTTCATTTGATTATCCGGTGTAATAGCTTTATCCAAAGTTTCCAAGCATGAGGTTTTTCAAATTTTGTTAAAAGTTTTTTTCCAATCCAGAATGTTTGCAACCATTCAATAAATGCGCATGAGGGTTTTCAAACTTTGGATACAGGATGCAGTGAGTTATGCAACCTCGCAATAAGACCTTCAAATTCAAACTTTGCATAAAAGTAGTTTTGGGATATAAAACATTGGTTAAATAGAGCATATGGAAATGGTCAACGCAAATTAATATTTTGCATGGCATTAGCCACTTGTTTTCAGTTGGCCACTTGTATTCTGTTGTTCTTCAATTCTAAATGCTATATGGCAGCGTGCTCACCCTTTTGCAGATTTCTCAAATACTATATGGCAGTCGGCATACCTGTCTTTCCCTTTCTCAAATACTATATGGCAGTCGGCATACCTGTCTTTCCCTTCCCCTTTTTCATTTTACTGCAGGAGGCATTACCATTTTTTCCATTTTGCTACAGGAGGCATTAGATTGGCTCCTTCAGAAGTCCGAAGAAAACTGCTTCTTCTGAAGTCTAAACAAAGCTGCAAAGCAATCTCAAACATATCATTCACAGGTGTGCATACTTAAATTATTCACAGGATTCACAATCTTAAATCTATGCCCATTCTATTCATTATCATCGTTTATCTGAAAACTTTAAAATATTAGTGTTCGCTTCTATCAAAAGCGATTCGAGGAGTGTCTCTGTTTGCAAAAGATTATGAGTAAATATTTCTGGATTGGGAAGTATCAACAGTGAAAACGAAATGTATATATATCTGTATCTGTTTCTGCATAATTTCCGCATTATCATAGCCTGTATCTGCATTCACCGTTCATAGGCATTACCCGTAGGCATTCACTGTGCATAACCTTGCGCGCAGACGAAACTGAGGTACGAGGGTGAGGAGCGTTAAGCAGACTAAAATGAAATATAATTTTTCTCGCTACAATTTCTAAGTTTAAAAAATATATAAATATAAAATAAAAGCAAAAATAAAAAGAAATTAAAAATTACATTAAAAAAATATGAAAGTAAAGATAAAAATGACTTTGGATTAAGATTTAACGACCTTTTACATTTCATAAGATGATTTGGTGATTTTGACGGAAATGTTGATTTTGCTTGCAATAATTGCAAAGCTTATGAATATTAGCTATTCACCAGTGGAATCTATGGAGGAACGTGACTGTCATCTATGAAAACCGCTGGTTGCCGTGCGGCGGATACCTTTTCCGGTTTTTAGTTTTTTCCAAGTTATCATGCGGTGAATAGAGTTTTGCGACATTTTGAAGGAAGGTTTGGTACGCGAATTTTTTCTCTTTTATATTGTTTAATTATTTTATATTTTGGGATTCTTTTACTGTGAAATATACTTATTTTATATTTTGGGATTCTTTTACCGTGAAATATATTGAGATAATAGTCTTTTATTATTTAAAATGGGTGTTGTTTATTAAGGTGTCTGTAAAATTATTTTTCACCCTAATTTATTTTTTTTATTTTTTTGGGAAAATCAAATTTAAATTGTTTTTTATAGTGAAATGATTAAGCATCATTAAAAATTATAGAGGCATTACAACTTAAATTTTCCAAAATTTTTACCAAATTTTACTCAAATCTTACTTAAATTTCCAATATTTTCTAAATAAAATTTACCTCTTTAAACTAATTTTTTTAAATATATTTCTAATACAAATAAATTTATCCGTTGAAAAAATTCTCAGAATACTTGAATTATGTCTATCGCATCCTGACTACTACATTTCAGACCAATTTAATTATATATAAAAACACAACCGAGACCAACGCTCCAAACCATTGAAACAATATTCTCTGACCATTTCTCTTTACTATTTTTGAATTTGTAGTAGGTTGAATTGAGGTCTGCAACATTTCGAGGGCGATGGCAGGTACGAAGAACAAAGTATTCCGTTTATCAATATTATTTGAGAATCTATTTAGTCCAGTGTAAGATAATAAAGTCAAAAATATATTCAGAGTACATCATTAACTTGATAGCGGAACTTGATAGCGGGGACTTCGATAAAAAGTGATTGGTGACTTGTTAAGGTATTTTTTTACATAAAGTCTCACTAATATAAGCTCAATTAAGTAAAATCCATGGTTTCTTCCTTATCTGCAATATTCCCACCCAAACATTTCGGGAGGTTTCTGTTAACATGTCGTATTACTTACTCTTATTGATGTGCTAATGTTTTGGTTATTTGGTTTATATGGTTCATAGTAGTTTTATCAAATCTTTTGAAAGGTGGCCGTTCACGGTTTAAGCAGGTTTTCCATGCAACAAGGAACGTGGCTTGCATCCAAGCCCATATGTCATCCAATTGTTTCTTGCTTGGGCATATATTTATTGTTTAAAAGGTGGTTTTTCATGCAGGGAACGTGGCAACGAGGCTCTCTAAAAAGTTAATGAATTCGTTGTTCATTCTAAAATACACGAATTTGATATTTATAATGCAGAATTATTTTTTTAATTTTGTAACTTATTCGAAAAGTCTATTGAAAGCTCTTAAAAAAGAAAGGGCAGCATTGATTTCTTTCGTTGTCTTCATTTAAGCCTATAGCATACACATAATATCTAATTCTTTTAACTTCTCTGCATCACAGTCTCCAACGTTTCTGAATAAAGACCTCCGGGAAAGAGCTGTAGTTTCTCTGGGCTCTCTTCCAAGGACAGAATCAATAGTTCCCAAATTCTCCAGAGAACAAATTACACACTGAAGTTGTTTTATCCTAGAAAGCGTGACTGTTATGTGAATGAGCAAAGTTGGTTTAGATCTGAAACATGAGTACTTAAAAGATTAAGTTTATGAAACGATCAATACCCTAAACATTCAACTTCTATAACATATTAAATTGATACAACAATATATGGAATAACTGGATTATTAAACTACATTTATTAAGATTTGTAATATAAAGATTTAAAATATTTAGTCTACATAAATAAAAACTACTTAATAAAAAATAACAAAAAAATTATATATCACAAATATTATATAAAATTTCCAAAATCAAAAAAATATATATCTAATTCGCCATAATTACACTTATATAAAAATAAAAGTTCATCAACTTTTTCTATTTCATTTGAAAAATACACCCATGTTCATTTTGAAATATTAAATTATATAATTTGTATTTAATAATTAAACTTGTCCAACACACTGGGCCTTGTTTTATGACTCCTTGTTTTATTACACATTCAAGTGAATTATGCGATTGTGTGATTGTTTGAATTATGCGATTGTGTGATTGTTTTCTCTGTTATGGAATAAGATGTCTTTGTGATAGTCTTCTATGAACGCATTAAATTAATATGAAAATTGTATTTCCTTTGAAATTCGATTAAGTGAATTATACGATTGTGTGATGCAGAGAGCAAGATCTTTCAACACCATGCAGACAGAAAGATCTTTCAGGTAAAGTAGCAAGTTTGTTCAGGTAAAGCACGTTTTTAGCGAAACATGAGCGTTTGTATTGTGTTGTTGTGGCAGACCCCGACAAGGACTACCCGCTAGATGCAACACTTGTTAACACATAAGTCTACATCCCTTCACCAAATTCTGAATAAGGAGGAGGAAGTGTTCCAAAACTGAATCCCCTCATAAAAATATAAGCTTAAGTTTTGTTGTTTACCTAAAAATTCTAAACCTCATAAATACCCTAAAACTTTAACTTAGTAGATACCATAAATTTCGTAGGAACAATAAAGCATCCCTACCCTCATGCCATGTCTTAAAATTATTTTTATATTTATTTTTATCAAAAATAAAAACTATAATAATAAATAATTAAATTAATTTAATAACTAAACTCTGGATTTTGATGCATCATTCTTGCTATTTATTCTTTAAAATTGATTATTTTTTCCATTTTTATTTTAAAGATAAACCACATTAATTAATTCAACTAAATTTTAATAATACTCATTAATACACAAACATTATTATTTAAAATAAAATAAGCAGAACAAAAAAGATAAATACAATAAGCGAACCTACTTGGAAAGGAAGCCTGACTTCAATATTACAATTTACTTATTAAGTACAGAAGTCGAATTATAATTACATACAAGTGTCTTACATTCCGATTAATTTTCTGCAAACGGACAAGACTGTAAATTTCTGACGTTTTAATGCTATACTAAAACTATACCGATGGTGTTCAGCGATATTTCATTCCACTAGAAAGCCGAACATTATCTACATTCACTGGGAAAAAGGCTAATCCGCTTACAGTCAGCTATGAGTTCGGGAGCCCACCATTGAGCAATCTTGTGAACCAACCATGGATCAGTCCAGTGCGCGTTTTTCAGATCCGTCGCCGGGACCGAATTAACCGTGAGCGTCGCAGACGGAATGAAATGCGCCACCTTTGAATCAATGCCAATGGCGGACAGAAGCATGTGCTTAATCGAAACCGGCATACTCTGCGTTTGATTGAAATACTCAACATAGCCTGAAGATATCTTGTCATTTTGATTAACATAGAGGCAGGGAAACCAGCCGTGCAGAGCGATAAACGCTTTATCTGACTCGCTCAGGCTGCGTTCGTCCATGCCCCTCTTGCCATTGGCGACCGCGTAATTCAACAAGAACTGGCAGATTTTGCTCAAATCGGCTTTTATTTTTTGAGGGAGAGCGGAAAAGAGCGAAGGGAACGGCGGATTGAAAAGGTGGGCCTCCAGGGAATGCCCGTCCTCCACCATGTGTCTTCCCACCAACATTCCGATGGCGGCACCGAGGGAATGCCCGGCGATCCACACGTTCTTGGCACCGTGGGCGCACACATAGTTGTGGACGAGATTGAGAGCCTGTTGGAAACGAGTTGTCTTGTGGAGTCCGTTTCTGAGGATGTGTAGATTGAGGTTCATGTCTCTGAGGAAGGACTCGGGGGTGTGGTTATTTGTTCCTCTGAAAGCCACCACAATCTCGGGCACGTCGGGGCGACGGACCTGCCCGCTCCACTTGAACACGGCACCCACGATGGTCATGCCCTCGTTGGCTTTCTCGACGAGCTGGAAATTGAAGAAGCTCCACCACTTCTCCGTCCTGCCCCAGCCTGCCCGCCTGCCGATCGAATTCTAGGATCTGCACTGCCCTCACTAGACTGGCCGCTATGCATCGCCTGTGATTCGGATCTGACCTGCAGAACAAGAAATGATCGAAAGCAGTCAAACTAAAAAAGTTGCCACCGACTCTAAAAAGCTGATGAAATAGAGAACATGATTTTGGGGCAAGCATCGCAGTGGTGTGATTATTGATGTTGTTACCAGTCGATGTTAGTGAGGTGGCAAGGCCCTGAAATTTCGAAGATCTGGCGCTCGCTTACCATTTGTTTTTGGCGCTCCCGGCATTAAACTCAGAGAGTCTGTGGCACCAGAGAGATTAATATAGATTAACGAATTTATGTTTTGGAATTATGATTTAAAAAGTTTCTTTGCTCGGAATGGAATCTTGCAAATAATTTAGATTTCTTTGGACGAGTCCGGATGATGCTTCACGTGCTTCGATTTTGACAAGTCTGTATGATGCACAGTAGAGATGCCATTCTTCTTTTCCGAATTCGAGCAATCCTGCCAGGTTCGTCAAGTGTACAATTAAAGCAATTAAAAATTCCCACATCTGAGAGACGAACTATATGTCTGTATTACGTAACCAAAGACCAAGGGGCATGCATCATCTACCAGTCTGCAAATGTCGTCACCTTTACATTCTGCGCTTTATTATATTCCATTCTCTTATTTTCATTTCGGAAGCAACTACACTTTAGATACGTTGTACTTCCAATATGCCGCACCTTACTGGACCAATAATATTATCCATTGCAATGTATTGGCCGAATAATCTGTAGCACCAATGGGCCTTAACAGATACGCTGCACTTTATTGAACCAATGGTTTTATCCACTTCAATATATTGGTCGAATAATCTGTCGCAGCAGTGGGCCTTGGAATACATTCCTCTTACATGGTAAGCAGCGTATGGGTAAAAGCTAAATGTAATGGCTAGTAATCGAAATGATTTTTTTAACATTGGTCGGTATTACATGTAAATTAAAGTTTTTAAGCTTTGAAATTTTTGCAGTTTATGAAATTTCTGTATTAGTTTTCAAGGACCAATCAGCCTAATCATTATTTTATTTAGCTTTATGAGAGCAAAGCTCAGGATAAGAATAGATAACGAAAAACAAATTGAAACAATTAGAAACTGAAATAAACTAATGCTAGTATTAAATCTCAAACATTTTATGTTAATCAAACTATATTCTCCATCACTACATGTACTCTTGCCATCGCTCTTTTAAGGCTTCAGAATCAGAACTTCATATGCCTATGCCATCGGTGGATCGGTTCATCGATTGGTAGGACCTAGGGGTACAAGTGCAGGCAAAATCTACTGGATCGATTGCCTCATTAACAACTTAATCGATCGAGTCAACAAAATCAACAACATTCACTGACTCTGCCCTACCCTTCCCTACGCTTCTATGCTGGAGGATCTGAAACCAAAGACTCTGTTACTGCTTTTGGGTGAACTAGTTCAAGGCCAATGCCTCGATCTCAATCTACTGACCAACAAAATCATGGCTATAACAAATGCATTCAATGGGGATGGAAAGTAGAAGGATGGGTAGTACATGCACCATGTCTGGTCCTAAATCTTTCACTCATCGTAGCATAGATCAGGACCCACTAGGATGTTGATAAATGGATAACTGTTGTAACCCAATCGAATCGAACGCCCTAACGAAGTTATAACCCCTTACCGAAGTAATAATCCACTAGAAGCACAAAAGCCTTCACTCAATAGATTCAATAGATATGATTGCCCAACCTATAGATAAATACACCCCCCAACCTGAGATATCTTTACCTACCGAAAGAGACGCTGACCAAACACACCTTTTTGCTAGACCCACCTTCTCCCTAATCCAATCCTATAAGGGGACCCCTAGTGTGAGTTGGTCTTGCCTTCCAATTTGGTCTTCTTAACTTCTGAGCTAGTCTTACCCGTTTCTTCTTACTTATGGGCTGACCTTTGGTTGGTTCCCCTAAATCTGAGTTGGCCCTTTGATTAAGTGAAGAATAATACCTTAACTTTCCCAGGGCCTTGTGAAAGTGATTGGATTGCTAATTTTTCTTGTTGGAAATGTAAGTGCCCCAATCATGACATATTGGATTATAGACAGTGTTATTGGTGGTGACCTTTGATAGTCCCTAAATATCCACCTAAAGTTCTAATGAACATGCTAATGTAGTCAATGGCCGATAGTCCAAATTCACTGATCTAAATGGGTGGTATCTCCCCTGTACTTCACTTTCTCCCTTCATTCAGGAGGGTAGGTATCCCTCTACCCCTACAAAATCCTCTATGACTGGTGTACCAAAAAAGGCTAAATGCTCAATGTGAATGGGCATGTGGCTGTAAATATATTCCAGGCCAATGAACTTCCTCATAGTTGTGCGGGATATGTCAATTAGGACTCTATAACTGCTCTGCAACTTCAATTTTCTCTAACTACTTCTCCTTCCAATTCTCCATTTAGAAGAGTTGATTTTACGTCCATCTAATATACTTTTATCTTCCTTGAACATGCATAGGCCAAGAACATTCAGATAGCTTCCATTCTAGCGATAGGAGAAAATGTTTCTTCAAAATCTATACCTTCAATCTATATATATCCTTTGAAAACCAATCATTCCTTGTTCCTGGTAACCTGTCTATCCTCATTCAACTTATTTCTGAAAACCCACTTTGTGCTAATGAAATTCTTGTCCTTTGGTCATGGTTAGTTCCCAAGTATCATTATTTTCAATCTAATCCAATTCTTCTTTCATAGATTCTACCCAATGTTCATCACGACTAACCTCTTCAAAGTTGTTAGGCTCAAATGTGGCTAAGAGTGGAATTCAAGTTTTGGAACCCATTTGAAAAATAACAATGAATTTAAAGCATGAATATTTCCTAAACCTGGTTGACTAAACAAGAATGATCATTTTATTTGAGCACTTGAAAAAATATAATGCCCTACACTAAGGCCACATCCTCAACCATGAGTCTAACAAAGACTATCATCATTGCAGAATGTTGTCATTGTTTGTAGCCTACCATCCACTAGCTTGAGTTGAAGACATTTGTTGTTGGACACATAATATGTGTGTATGGATGCATATTATATAGAGTATGTTATAACATAAGGATATTGAGCTAAATTTTATTTTATAAGCATATTTTATTTTTGGTTTTAAATTTGTATTTTTGTCACATAATTAGTAGTCGTGGGCGGCTGACAAGTTATTTGGAGGTTTCCTAGAAGGAGTCAAATTGTAGAAGGTTTAATTCGATACATGGTTCTATATAGTGATTTTGGTCAAATAGAATTATGGAAGAAGCACTAACATCAGAATTGAGAGATGGACAGTGTTGAAGTTATTATGATTTTGTTAGATAAATGTGCTAGTGGTTGTATTGCAGAAGATCGTTCGAATGAGTGACAACTTCTAGGGTTTGATACTTCATTTTTGGAATTTGTATGCTAAGTTGCATTAAAGATATCATCATTGGAAAGGCTTATGAGAAAATTGTTGTAGCTTGCATATTGCTAGGGCTTGAGAAAATAAAGGTTTGCTGGTTTGAAGACAAACAACATTTTCATTCTATTAATGAGCTAGGGTGTGATGTGCAGATTAGGAAGAGGCATAATTATTTATAACATAAATGACAAGCAAGAGAAAAAAACATTGTTGTAACCTTTTCAAATCCAACAATGTACATTCCTCAACCTAGAGCTTCAATAACAAAAACCACCAAATACCAATAGCACATATCTTGTGACATTATTGACCTCAACAAAATTTCACCAAATCTTGTCACTATGAAAGAATTGGACTACTTGCTTGAGTCGGCTTGAATGATTTCAATAGGTCGGCTTGATTGCTCATGTTGATCACAAGTATAAATATATACCAAGTTTCTGCTTTAAAAGCTGGACAAGCAAGCCTTCTAATCCATCGCACTATGCCACATATGATTATATTTGATCTTTACTCTTTACTTGCTTATTTATGCATCAATGGTTGGCCATTAGATAAGAGGAGCTATCACCTAGTCTTAAAATTCTTCCTTCACAACATGGGCACTAAATTGTGGCTATAAAACCATTGTAAGATTAAACCATAGCTTGAGTGCTGTGAGGTCCTCAAAAGATGTCATTATATAGATTAGCTTATCATTGCAATAGTCCTCGAGTATGGTCAACTTATTTTCCTTTAAGCTTTGTTCCAAATTGTATCTAGATCTCTATAGTCCAATACTTATGCCCAGACTGGTCGTAGAAAATAGAGACCTTGATGATGTAAAGAACTTGCATAATAGGCCACAATAGACCTCATCTCTTAGAATTTGAATGAGGCCACATGAAATTTCTTCTAAACTTGGTGATAAGTCTGTTCTCTTTACAATATTCAGACCTAATAGAGATGACTATAAGACTCAACAACTATAAGATGTATGTCGCAAATACTTGCAGAGATAACCTTAACTTATGTCTTTGAGAAGGTCGAAACAATATCAAGTTATTTTTTATTAGTCTGCAACCCTATCTTAAGACTCTTACTTGATATGTCTTTAAATTAATATATAAAAAAATTAGATAGCAATACCACATGGAAGGAAGGCTTCTCAACTGGTTCTGTGACAAAATTTGATAGCCAAGTGACTTCATTTCTCCTCCTGCAATATAGTAGGTCAAACAATTCCCATACCCAATAGAACAAATCCATAATTTTTGAACCCTTCAAGTTCCCAACCTCTTGTGTGATGTTTAATGTCTCTACAAGGGTAGAAATGATAAAAGATCAATCACAAAAGAAATAAGCTTAATTCTAATTATTTTTGAGATAAGATGAAGCTCCTTTTTATATATATGGAAGGGCTTCATAAGAGGAAAAATATCCTAATTTGGAGGGAGACATCAAATTTAAAGTTCAAAAAATAATGGAGGTAAAAACCCGTCTGGGGGTTTTTGAATTTATAACTTCACCTGCCTTTGGTGCCAAAACGCTTACATGCCCTTGGATTTACAAAAAAAATGATTTACAATCAACCTTTTTCCAATATTTTAGTTGTTGGAGAAATGCCTCATTACTTGACTATTTGACTTGATCCAATAAGAGCTTCCACACCATCATCCTTTGAGGTTTTTTTCCAACTAATTGGATCCTTTATATTCAAACAAGGATATCTCCCAAACCGTGAGGTCTCTTGTGGTGTGCCACATACCACTAGAATCAGATTGATGAGAAGAATCCATCAAGTATGACCCTGGCATGAAAAACTATGAATTGCTATGTCATTTTGGTTGACAAAAGGTGGGGCATATCCTAGTGCTGCTTGGGTTGACATCAATTAAAACAACATATCAACATTATCTAATCTCTTTTATTTTTTAAAGACCCCATATTTCTTCCCAAGAAAATAAATCCATATATTCCTTGAGAATTCTTATAAAAATGAGATGTAGTATAAAAATTTACCTAGTGGTGGGACCAACAAAGGTCCAAACACATGATTGTGCACCAATTATAACATTCACTTTTCCTTTGTAGCACTAAAGGAGAATATTACCTCATTTTGCTTCCTATAAAATTAATGTTCACAAAAATCAAAGTCCATAGAGAAATTAGAGATCCTTTATAACAACCCCGGGTTAAAAGTTCTTGTAACAAAGGATAATAAAGGTAAAATAATACAAAGGTCATGGGACACATATTCCAAGTTGAATGTTGGGCAAAACATCCTTGTGGGTGTCACTTTTGGTTTATTATGTCTAAGGAAATTGGCAAAGGCATTGGCAAAAGCAAAGAGGCATTAATTGACATTTATTTATGAAAATAAAAGAAAATAGGAGGAAAGGGAGATGAAAGGTCACATGTTTTCATGAGAGAAAAATTGAACGAAAAATAGAGGCAATTGAAGAAAATAGAGGCCTCAATAATAAAAAGGATTCTGAGGATCAGTTCACAACTTTGTCAGTTTGGCTTTGGAATTAGTGTTAGAGAGAGAAGAGCACCAAGAGGAGAAAACAAGCAAGAAAGAAAAGGAAGTCAAAGGAATGACAAAGAAAGCAAAGGACACGCAAGGTACGCTGGATCTGTTAGTCCCTTACAGGCAAACAAGACTGACACTAACAAGATCAAGTAGTTTTTGTAGGAGGACTTTGCAAGTAACAAGTTGCATGTGTGATTTCCAAGGTGTTGAGTGAATGCATGGTACATGCATTTGTGTATTTGGTTATTTTCTATCATTGGCATGGTTTTTTTTGGGTGTGACATTGGTTTCAACCTTGTCTTGCCATTTTTGGATAACCATGGTGATGAGATTCTTTTCTAGTTGAGATTTGGATTTTTGGAAGGTTTTGGAACCGAGTAAGGTGGTCTCAGGAAAATTCCCATGGGTTGGGGGTGGAGGTGGTTGTGGAGACAGACAAATTACTCAAGGTATTGGTGAAATTTTGAGGTATCCAAAATTGTTTTGGAAATTGGGATCTCTTGACCAGTTTTGGTGAGATCACGACAGCTTGAGGGTGGAGGTGGTTTAATGTTTGAGAAGCCCTAGTTGTTTATGTCTTGAGTTCCCACATTCATGCTTGGAATATGGCATGAGGAAGATCGGATGAAAGAGAGATTTGGTTCAACCTAATCTATGGTTGGGTGGTACATGGAAGTCCTTAACTTGGTTGGATTTTGCATATGTTAATAAGAGTTATTTTCCTATTGTATTCTATGATTACTTGTACTTGTTGCTATGTGGCTTTGATGGCTGCTATATTATGGTAAATATTCTGGTTATATGCTGGTTATAAGCATGGTTCCATAATAGGTTCTATATATGACTCTTTTATGTTTTGATTAGTTGATGAATGCTTAATGAATGCATGGGATAAGAAATATTATTTCAGCTATTATGAGAGCGAATTAGACCTTCTTGGTGAATCTCATATAAGTTTCAGATTCCTGTGTTCAAATATGCATTCATGACTTGCAGATTACAATTTCACCATATGTTTGATGAAATGATTGTCATGGTTAGGCTTGGTTAGGTCAGGTTTCTAATTCAAGTTTATATTTTTAGCCTTTCCATTGAGTTACTTATCATTCTGGAAATTCTTAGGAAGTTTTGGGCAGTGTTATGGAGGTTGTCCTGGAATTGTGGCTGAGATCTCAGGATCGCATGCACAGAACTGAGTAATTTGGGTCACAACCACATGGAGCAAGTCTTGTGAGTGCGGTTGGAGGCCTTCAACTCCATGCAGGAAATGTCAAGGGTGTGGTTGGGAGTTTATGCCACTGAAATGAAGTTTCATCTCAGGGATTGACCACCTGGGGTGTTTCTTCAGATCTTGGGTGATCCATAGTCCTTGTAGGATGTTAGTTTGTGGTCAGTAAGTCTATGTTGTAGGCCCCACTTCCTTAACTGGAGCTAGAAGGCCAGGTCATGTCATATTATCACTTCGATTCACATTTTACCCAGAGGGCTTGTAAAATCAGGTAAATGTCGAGTGGGGTGTTACATCCTTCTACCATCCCATGCCCATGTGGTACTCAAAGGTCCTTCTCTTAGATGTGCCCTAATGTTTGATGCCATAACATAATATTTTCTCTAGAGAATGTAGGAGTTTTTCCTTCTTTTGCTCCACTCTCAACAATAAAGGAACTATTGCATCCATTACTAACAATGCTTCCCAAAAACTTATACAAAGTTCCAATGCAAACTCCCCTCAATAATTCTAGTACTCCTTGAACCATCTTGCAAGTATCCTTTACAAACACTATTTTCACCTACATCACTCATATTGCGTATAGATATAAAAAAATTGGCCAATTATGGGATGTGTAGAACACTAAGGAGTGTTCTAATCTTTCAACCATTAGCTTCAACTTGAATTTTCCTTGTCCTTTGATTTTGGTTGTCAGTTCATCTCCTAAGAAAAAATCACTACCTTCATATCTTTTATAGTTGAAAAACCACAACCTGTTAGAAGTCTTATGAAAGGATGCACCTATGTTGACCATCCATGGCTCATGATCCACGTGTGCACTTGAACAATCCAAATACCCGTCCCATCCTTCATCTGAAGACATTTTTACTTTTGTAGAAAGAGCATCATCAAGTCTCTTCCCTTTCTCAACAGTTTTGGATTTACATTATTTCTTGTAATTCCCTTCTTTCCCTCATATCCAACATATCTTTACAAATTTTACTGGAGATTTATATCTTCCTCTAGATTAAGATCCCACAGTCGATGAATTATTTTTATTTCTATTTTGGGAGTGTTCTCTTATAGAAAACACGTGTTATGAATTTCCATACTTTTTTGTCTCATCTCCTCTGATAACAATGATGAAACTATATTGTTGAAACTTAAAGTAGTTGCATTACTATCTATGGAAACAACCAAACTATCCCACAAGTCTCATAGATAACACAACAAATTGATACACTTATCTTGACATGAAATCTTATTGTCAACAAATAATTGTAGACATACCATAGTATTGGAGGTGTTTAGATGTTCTATCATTGATTCTGTTAAATTGTAGCAAGAAAAGGATTCATTTGACTTATGCCTTAGTCAAATGGATAAATTTGAATTTCCACATCATTAGGATGACTTGAGCTACAATTAGCAGGAGTGACATGGCCAAGTCACTTAGTTAAGTCAGTGAATTCGAGTTTGTGGGAAAGAAGTAGAGTCGTGCATGAGTTGATTGCTAAGATCTAGCAATCTAGTGGCGTTATATTTAGTGAAACTCAGTTATCTGAGCTCTGGTCTAGAATATAGTCAACATGAGTTCAGTTGAGTAGTTGTAACTGTTGTTAACTCACTGATTTCTTAGTTAACTAGTCAATTTACTAAAAATAACCCTAGTCATGCATGCAATTTGAATTTCCTAGTTGAGTGGAGGGAAAAGGCATAATTGTATATATTGTTGTATAATGTTGAGTGTACATAGTTTGCATTGAGAAGGTGATCTATTTATCTTAGGATTTGCGCAAGGAAATATGGGCTCTTCCTATTCTTTAGGAGTAGGAATTGTGTAAGGAAATAAGAGCAAGAAGGAGGCCTATTTTGGCTAAGTACTGTCTAGAGGAGACTCAGGAGGAGATTAGTATTGTAGTGCAAGTTGAGATTTAAGGATTGAAGATGTCATTGTAATAGATCAATTTTCTCATCTGATTCAATACAAACAAAGGAGGGGATTTTCCCAGTTGGGTTCCCAGTAAAAATATTGTGTTCATTGTGATTGAATGATTTCATGTGTTTCTATCTGCGGATTGAGTAGAAGAACTTTGTGTCTATTGATTTCAGTTTTATTTCATTAGCATCTGCAAATTTCGAGTTATTTCTACATGGTAACAGAGTTACTGAAAACTACATAGAAATCAAATTTGTGATCTTCTCTCATAGAAATTTCGAATAGGAATTTTGTGGTGCAAGAATTTGGGTGCAGGAATTTCTTCAGTGCATGAATCATGTCAGTTTATGGAATGAGGACAAAGGAATGAGAAAAATAAGGACCAACACATAGAAATAAGTTTATATAAGAAATCATAGAAAAGAGGAATGATCTAAAAAACCATAGATTTGGGAAATTTGAGGAATAAATTGAAAAAATAGGGCAGTGTTATTTGGAGCCGTAGATCAGTCAAGGAGTGTATGTATGTGGGTAGATATGAAAGACCTTAGAAAATTGGCTGTAGAAATTAATGTGTCATAGACATATGGCAGATCTGGAAAGTTAGGCACTATTCACAAACACAACTATGAACAGTGAATTTCGTATGAAATAAGAAACAAATTGAAGACCTCAAGTACAATACACATGAAAGGAGCCTTGGACTGTTAGGAGGCAGATTGATGGAAACATAGTAATGAGAAGATCCAGAAGAACCTATTTGCAAACTTCTTAATGGAGCTAGAAGGTTGCCAGTGGGGATATTAGTGCACCAATGTTTAGTGAGAAAAAATGAGTTGTGATAATTGATATTGACAAATTGTGGAGCTAGAGATGTGAGGTTTTAGAGGGAGCAACCTTGAGCAGCAAGACAGGTTGTGCACGAAATGTAGAGGTGATGGACTCATAGAGCATTGTGGGAAAGAACAAGTCTTTAGATCGGTTTACGCAAAGGAAAACATAAAAGTATTCTAGTTCAAAGGGAGAAGCTACATCAACAGAGAACTTTGAAGAGTTGAAGACAAACCCAAGTGGACAAGGTTTTTCCAAGAATCCTTTTCTTGCCACGAGGGAGTGTTAAATTGTAGCAAGAAAAGGCTTCATTTGACTTGTGCCTTAGTCAAATGGAGAAATTCAAATTTCCACATCAGCAAGATGACTTGAGTTTCAGTTAGCAGGAGTGACATGGACAAGTCACTTAGTTAAGGCATTCAATTAGAGTTTATGGGCAAGAAGTAGTGTTGTGCATGAGTTTATTGCTAAAACATAGCAATCTAGTGGAGTTATATTTAGTGAAACTCAATTATCTGAGCTCTAGTCTAGAATAGAGCCAACATGAGTTCAGTTGAGTAGTTATAACTATTGTTAACTCATTGATCTACAATCATTTTCTTATAACTTCTCCTACAACATTCAGTAATACTAAATATAAGAGACAATTGTATTGTGTTCTTTTCTTTTCAATCCAAATTTGTCTAGTTTTCTATTGACATCTCCGTTGGTTTAGTGTCCAGATCCACAATGATCCATTTATCTTTGTTCACCAATAGATCTTCAAGAGCTCAAAACTCCGTGTCGGTTCTTAGATTGTTTCGGTAACTAAGAGCAATGTCATAAGACAGTCACTGAGGATTCTAAGAATCTCCCGCTTCAGGTGACAAGGGTTGGACTCTCTCCACCTCAACGGGTATTCCCTATTCCAATGTTAATTAAATAAATATTATTTAAAAGAAAAATAATAAGGCCATATTTATAATTAAAGAGTGTTTTTAATAAAATAAAGTTTTAGGGAAAGAAAAGTGGTAGATATATAACGTATGAAACTCATTTAAATAAAATATCATTTGTGACAAAAATGAGTTTAAATTATATGTCATAATTAGCACACAACATTAGGGTTACTACAAATTAAAATTTAAAATAAAAAGAAAAGAAGGAAATTATAACAAAGTGGCTTGAATGCATTTAATTGAAATGTGTAGTTAAAATAATATGACATCAAGTATCATTATTAATTAATACTGCAACAAAACAATTAGAATATTTATTTTTATTATTTTTAAATAATAAATATTGGAGAAAAATTAAATCAAATTTATGTGTGATATTAATGAATAGATTCAAGTCAAATAAATCAATCACATGTCCCAGTGAAATAAATACAATGAAGAACAACATTAAAATTAAAAGAGAAATAAATTGGAAAATTGGTTTTTTTGTAGTATTCAAGTTTAATGTGTAAATAAAACCCTAGATAAAAAGTATCATTTTGAATTCAATTTGCAACCAATAAACTCAAATTTGATTTAAAACTCTTAAATATCATGTACTCAAAAATATCTAAATCATTTTTTGCATCCAAGATTGTTGTATAATCAAGTTAAACCAATAATCTTGCTAATAAACCAATAAATAAAACCCCAAATTAAGAAGACGACATAGAAAGAAAAGTGAAAGAAATGAATCTTGATAGTATTAATGAAAAACTCACAGTCACAATGAAAGGAACCACTGCAACGAGTACATTATAGCTGTAAAAGATAACAAGTCTTCATCCCCCAAGCCTACCATCCTCAAATATGCCCAAAATAACCTCCTGAAATGAGCATCTACATCTTCTTTTATATTGTTGGGAGTTAATTTCCCATTTAATTCTCATAACTTTCCTCAAAAAAATTACATTAACAATTATTTTTTCTAAATGAAATACATATTCCAACATTTCCATTAATTTCCACTCAAAACTTTAATCAACAAATTGTTAAAATGCTCTCATAAGTTTCTTGCATAATAAAAAAAGATAAAAATTAGTTCTAGTATAAAATGTATAATAATAAATAAAATTTAAACAAATATATACTCACCACTTCATGAATTTCTGCTCGGAAATAATTTGCACATACCTTTATATAACTTATCCAACTATACGAAGTGGAAAAATAATTTTTAATGTAGCCGAAAATAAGAAAACATGGAAGCGGCCATGCTGAATAGCAATCCCCAACAGCAGCAGCACCAGGCATTTTTCATCGATCCCAATCGATCCATTTCCTTGGGGCCGTCCACGGCTCGAATCCCACCTGCCACCGTCGTTCTCCCAAGAACCCATATCCCCAAACAGCTTTCTCGCTTGTCAACGTCCAGATCATCTTCATTTCTGGGAAGCCGTCTACGAGAGCAGTCATCGAAGGCGGCCCGCTGCGTGAGCAGCCGAGATCTAAGCTGCGTGCGGGCCGAGGAGCCGTGCATCAAGATCTCTCTTTGCGCTGCGCACATTGTGAGGAGCGGCACCAAGGTCACGCGCCAGGTCTTTGACATCGCGAAGTCTGAAGATGAGGATGGTTTCTCCACCGGATCTAGCGCTAAAACCAACAGAGGCTGGCTGCATGTGGCGGATCTGCTCCCTCATGCTGAGATCAGATACAAACAGACTAGATCTGGACTGGATCTACCCAACAAACAAAGGAAACGACAAGATCCAAACGCCCAGGAACTCTGGCCTGCGAAATACTATCCGATCCAGGATGAGATTACAGAAGGGGCGATACGGCAGGATGACAGACTGAATACAGAAATGAGGAGAATAGTTCCCATATCTCCCATAGCGGCATCCACATCAGATCTACGTTTCCAAATCTTTATAAAGCCCCCCTCTGGGAAATCAACCCCAATCTGGATTCAAGCTTCAGACAAAGTCTCAAAACTGAAGAAAATCATTGGCATCCCGGAAGGACATCAACATCTGCTCTCAGAAGGCAGATCGATACAAGATCACTGGGCAATAGGTCACTACAACATTAAGCCAGGATCTAACATTATTGTCAACATGAGGCTTCGGGGAGGTGCAACAGCCAGCGGATCACAGACTCCAGGCTCCTTTCGTGATGCAGTCAAAGGGAAGGGAAAAATGCCGACCAAACCACAGTCACCACCAGAGCAACCAGGGCCACATATAGTAGATCAAAAACTGGAATATCACATGCTCAAAGTTACTATACCAGAGGTAAATGCACTACACTCTGAACTCTCAAAACATGCTGTTATATGTAGATTTAATGGTTACTGGCCAAAATCCGATGCTTTACATCAATGGATATATTCCCGCTGGACACCAGAATGTGACATATACCTATGTTCAAAAGGGTTTTTCATTGTAAATTTCCACACAGAGGAAGAAAGGGATAGTATCATCAAGGAGGGGCCCTGGTTTTGGGGTAATGCAGGCCTATTTGTTACCCCCTGGTTTGCTGATTTTGACGCAAACACTATGAAAATCTCAACAACACCTATTTGGGTGAGGCTACACAACCTCCCATTACATTTCTGGCATCATATAGTACTATCTGCTATTGGGGATTCCTTGGGGAAATTCCTAAAAATTGATGAAGACAGATATAGCAGAGGGATTTTCACCTTTGCCAGAATTTGCGTTGAAGTGGACTTGAGTCAGGGGCTGCCTGATAAAATTTCATTAAACTATAACAACACGGAGTGGATACAACCCCTCGACTATGAAAACACTGCATTCAGATGCCGCAGCTGTTGGCAAACAGGACACCTCCAAAATTCTTGCCCACTGGCCAGAAAGAATCCAAAAGGAAACAAGAAACAACAAAAAAAGCCAAATGGGTGGCAGAACACAGAACCGCTGGAAGAAGAGAACATTCAGACAGAGCACACAGTAAACCAAGAGGAACCGGATATAAATATGGAACAGAACGGCACACAGGAAAAGAAAGCACCAGACCCACAAATGGAGGATCATTCTCAGCAGCAGAAAATTCCACAGCTGGAAGTTAGTGGCAACAAAAGAACTCATGGATCTGAAGGATCAGAATCCGACAAAGAACCTCCAGTGAACACACAAGAATACCAACAGGCCATCATTGTTCCCCCTTCAGACTCTCAGGGTTGGCGTAGGGTGGAGAAGAAGAAGGGCAGAAAAGTATAGGCTTGATGTAGTTGTAAACATATTTTTTTATTTTTATTAGTGTTTTTTGTCCTTTTCATGGACAGCTATCTGCATATGCTCTAAGCATCTACAAAATGTAATTTATTTCAATATGAATATAAATTACGACTTTTTCTACGGGAAAAAAAAAACTTATCCAACTATACAAGTATTTTAAACTGCAAAACTCATTTTCTAAAATCTCTTAAAAATTGTATTTAATCTTAAATATACTTTTCTAATGGACTGTAACCATTGCATGATTTATTTTAGATTTTCAAATCAGATGCTAATTCCCCAACACAATTCCCAACTACAAATAAGTTTTCTGCCTCTGAAACATCTTCGTTCAACCATCCTAACAAAAATTTTGAATTTATTTTAAACTTAAATGTGGGTTTAAATATAATTTTAAAATTCAAATTTATATTAAACGTTTAAATATAATTTTAAAATATTATAAACCTGAGTTTAATATAGCTTTAATAAAATTTAATTTATAATATATAACTTTGAAAACATATTTAATACCCTTTCAGGTCCGCTTGAGAGTAGATAAAAGATAGGATCAAGTAGAAACAATCCTAACCATTGGAGGGTGTGTGATGGAGGGCGGTCGCGTGAAAATATGGCTGGTGGTTAACCAACTCTATAGACCTGAAATCATTCAGGTATGAGTTAAGCTTACGCTGGTGGTTAACCAACTCTATGGACGGAAAGCATTCACATATGAGTTAAGTTAAGATGAAGCGTGAGGAATACATATTAAAGGGCATAATAAATATATGTTAGACTTCATATAACTTATAATCACGTTATAGTTTCAAATACACCTCAATGTAATAAAGTATGATGAGAGGGGAGGGAGGTAAGTTGCTTTTATATTTATTTATTTATTTTATTTATTTAAATTGGTTTAATTTTAATTTATTTTGGTTATTAATTAGTTTTATATTATATTTAATTTTTATTACAGTGATAATTACAACTTATAAAAATAGTAGTTATATTAAATAAAAAAATTAGAAATATTAATCTTAAATTAATAATTGCAAAAAAACTGTGTAATTATAAGTTAAAATAATCATTATAATAATAATAAATCTAATTCAAGGTACACGTGAATGTATTTTTATGAAAATTGGAACATGTAATTTTGATTATAAGAGGAAGTTATATGATGAGGGAAATCACAAGGAAAAATTCATAGAGAGAGCCCAGTTCTAAAGGGGTTAAATTTAGTGAAAAACACTCCATCCATTAAATTTCTTGATCTTTACCTTTAAACTAATTTCCATTTCCTTTCACAATAAGAATCAATTCCATAGATCTCCCACTATAACAGAGTTTACCAAAGGCCTAAGCAAAACCCCTTAACCATAAAAGCATCTCTTTGAAGCCAAAACCATTCTGATTCCAAATTTTGTAGTATTCAAGTTTAATGTGTAAATAAACCCTAGATAACATGTATCATTTTGAATTCAATTTGCAACAAGTAAACTCAAATCTGATTTAAAACTCTTAAATATCATGTACTAAAAAATATTTAAATCATTTTTTGCATCCAAGATTGCTATATAATCAAGTTAAATCAACAATATTGCATAATAAACTAGTAAATAAGACCTCAAATTAAAACCAAATATGAAGAAAAAAGAAATAAATGAATCATGATAATATTAATAAAAATCTCACAGTCACAAAAAAAGAGGGGTTGCAACAAGTGCATTGTGGCTCTCAAAGATAATAAGTCTTCATCTCTCCAAGTCTACCATCCTCCAATCATCCCAAAAAACCCCTCAAATGAGCATCTACATCTTTTTTTATATTGTTGTGAGTTAATTTCCCATTTAGTTTTTATAACTTCCTCGAATAAAATTACATTAACAATTATTTCTTCTAAATGAATTACATAGTCCATCATTTCCATTAATTCTAACTCAAACCGTTAATCAACAAATTGTTAAAGTGCTCTTATTAGTTTCCACATATTAAAAGAAAGATAAAAATTAATTCCAATATAAAATGTATAATAATAAATAAAATTTAAACAAATATATACTCAACCCTTCATAAATTTCTGCTCAGAAATAATTTTAAACCGCAAAACTTACCTTTTAGAATTAAAAATAAAATAAAATTTAAACAAATATATACTCAACCCTTCATAAATTTCTGCTCAGAAATAATTTTAAACCGCAAAACTTACCTTTTAGAATTTTTTAAAAATTACATTTAATTTGAAATGTAATTTTCTAACGTGCTAGAACCATTGCAAGATTTATTTCATATTTTAAAATCACATATTAATTCCTCCAACACTCCTCCCTAATGCAAATAATTTTTCTGCCAATGAAACATATCTGTTCAGCCATCCATAACCAAAAAAAAATAAATCTAAAATTTATTTTAAACTTAAATGTGATTTTAAAATTCAGTTATGAAACTCAAATTTATATTTTAATATAATAAACCTGAGTTATATATATATATATATATATATATATATATATATATATAATACACTTTCAGGTCCGCTGGAGAGGAAATAAAGGATATGATCAAGTTGAAACAATCCTAACCATTGGAGGGTTTGTGATGGAGGGCGGTCAGATGAGAACATGGCTGGTGGTTAACCAACTCTATGTACCCGAAAACATTCACATATGAGTTAAGCTTACACCTTGGTTTAATCACTTGAGGAAAACATATTAAAGGGCATACTATATATATGATAGACTTCATATAACTTATAATCACATTATCGATTAAGTTCACATTATCTATTAAGTTTCAAACGTGCCTCAATGTAATAAAGTATGATGGTAAGAGGGTGGGGAGTAAGTTGGTTTTATATTTATTTATATTTTATTCATATTTGTTTAATTTTAATTTTAATTTTTTTTTTTCCCTGGGAAAAAGTCGTAATTTCTATTAAGGTAAGAAATTACATTTTGCATATGCCGAAGCATTCAAGAAGAGGCAGCTGTGCCTATCGAGTTCAGTCTGTAGACTGTATAATAAAAAATAAACATCAATCTCCACGCAGGGAGCTGTCCAAAATTGTTACTGTAAAGTATAACAAAATTTGTGTCTGTTGCTCTTCGCAGAGAGCCATATAGATCTATAAATATTTACAGCAAAATTACAAAAATATAAAACTGTAAATGGGCCTTAATGCCCATTTTCCATCTGGTCATCAAAGGGCCTATGGTAATACTGATAGAATGACCCTTCTCTCTCCTCCTGAATCAGCCAATTGTCTCCTTGCCTGTGCGCTGCCTCTTTGGAGAGATGGTCAGCATCAGTGTTTTGTTCCCTGTAGATATGAAGACAAGTAAATGAGTCAAATGAAGTTAACAGCCTCTTTGCCTCATCAAGGATGTGCCTTAATGTAAATGCATGACAATGTGATGCACCAGACAGCCAATTGCATACAATTTTGGAATCACCAAATATTTGGAGATGTCTACAGTTTTTAAGAATGGCAAAATGTATGAGGTGTTTGGCAGTGCATAGTTCAGCATAGTTATTAGTTCCTCTGCCAAGGTTGATTTGTATTTTGAAGCAGTGTGAATCATTAAGGTGTAGTATTGCTCCTCCCCCACATCCCACCTCCTGAGCTGAACCATCAAAAAAACCCCAAGGTTTAGATTTGTCAATGTCCAGTTGTCTCAAGATGCGAATAGGACCAGTATGTTCTTCGTCCGGGATTAAGTTATACTCTGCAATGGTATGAAGAAGGATAGATGGCCAGTGGGGGACCTTAAGGTTGAAGATGGCCTGGTTCCGGGCAATCCAGATTGCCCAGCAAGCAAGAGGCGGTAAGTTAATAGCTTTCCCCGAATGTACAGTATTCCAGTTCTCCCATGCTTCCGCAATACTGTTTCCTTGCCAATGTCTCAGATGCGAGAAATGAGTGATGAGGTCATTCCAGAAGTGAATTGTGATCCTGCAGGTCAGAAATAGGTGTAATGTGCTTTCTTCGTCCTGGTGACAGAGGTGGCATCGGAATGGCCCATGGAAGGAGCGTTTCATCAAGTTAGTGCCTGTGGGTACTTTGTCGAAGATGATATTCCACATGAGCAGTCTAGTACGCGGGGCAGACTTGAGTTTCCATAATGTCCTCCAAATGGGCTGTATGACGGGAGGTATGTGAGACTCCATGAGCTTTAAATAGCCGAGTTTCGGGGTATAATATCCATGTTTAGAATAAGCCCATATGATTTCGTCGGGACCATCAGTAAGTCTGATATGAGCTTGTGAAAGTGCATCCGTAAATACAGCCCATTCATCGTGCCATTGTGCCGGAATATCAAGTGCTTGTGCACTGGCCCAAGCTTGATGTAGAAATGATGAGTTGGCCTGGTCCCCAATGTGCATGATGTGAGTTATGCCCCTGTCATTAAGGTGTTGGATGATACCTTCAGAGAGTCTGTGAGTATTTCCACATCCAACCCAGGGATCCAGGCCGATTCGAACTGCATTGCCAGCCTTGATGCGCCAAGTTAAACTTTCTCGGAGTAAAGGAAGGGTACCAATGACAGCTTTCCAGATGGAGGATATGTTGTGATTTGCTCTCCGATCACTACATATCCAGTCCATCACATTCATAGGCCATATGTATTTTGCGCTTGCAACCTTGGTCCAGAGACTTTCTGAGGTGAGTAGTTGCCAACCAAGTTTGGCCGCCAGTGCTCTAGAGAAGAGGTCAAGTCGCTTGATACCCCATCCCCCCCAGCGCTTGGGTCGTGCAATAGTGTCCCATTTCACCCATGCAAAGATTCTGCCCGGCTGGTGACCCTTCCAAAGAAACCTGCTACAAATATGCTGTAATCTGTTGAGTATGCCCTTGGGTATCCAAGTCAGGGCCATCCAGTAAACTGGAGTGGCCTCAATCACTGCCTTAATAAGAATGAGTCTTCCTGCTCGAGAAAGATAACGGTGATACCAAACTTGTAATCTCTTTTCCACCTTGGCAATCAGCCACAGCCAATCAGCGATCCTGTAACCATTAGGCTTCAATCGGAAGCCAAGATATTTAATACCATCTGCCAGGGTCAGGTTATTATAAGGAAATCGCTGATTTGCATATGCAATTTCATTGACAGAGCATCCATATGAGGTGATGGAGGATTTCTGAACATTGATCATCATTCCAGTAGCATGTTGAAATAGATGAAATGAATTATGGAGGGTGGTGGAGTCTCCAATACCGCCATTAAGAAAGATAAGGATATCGTCAACAAAAAGAAGGTGAGTGAGGATGAGATGATCAGTGATCTTGATCCCAGTAAGCTGGTGTCTATCACGAGCAGAAGAAAGGATTCTACTCAGCCCTTCCATGATGAGTAAGAATAACAGGGGGGAGAGAGGGCAACCCTGTCTAAGTCCTCTCTCAGAAATAAAGAATGAGGAGGCTTCCCCATTTAGAAGTACACTGTAAGAGACATCAGTGATACAGCTCATGGTCCATTTGATGAAATCATAGGGGAAGCCCAGGTGAGTAAGCAGCAGCCTCAGATAAAGCCAATTGGTACGGTCAAATGCTTTGGAAAGATCTACCTTGAGGATCATACCTTTCTGTTTTTTGATATGCATGGTGTGCATCAGTTCTTGAGCGGAAGCGATGGCCTCATGGATCTGGCGATGGTGTAGGAATGCAAATTGTTCTGCTGAAATGTGCTGAGAAAGGATAGGCTTGAGCCGGTTGGCAATGGTTTTAGCAATGATCTTGTAAAGGCAATTGCAGAGTGATATAGGCCGGAAATCATCAAAAGTGCAGGGGGCGTTAGACTTGGGTATAAGAGCTATGAACGTAGATTTAATGGCAGAGGAGATCCGACCTCTTTTTCTGCTATCTTCAACTACGTTCAGGAGGTCATGGCCTAATAGATCAAAGAATGCAAGATAGAATTCTATGGTCCATCCATCAGGTCCAGGACTCTTGTCTTTCTTGAACCATTTCAATGTAGCTTCTAATTCTGCCATTGTCACTTCCTTCTGCAGTTCGTCTGCATCTTCCTGCTCGATGTATCTGGGAAAGAGTTCGGCCACTCTCATAATTTCCATGATATTTGCCTGTACAGGTGCCTTATAGATGCCTCTAAAATGTTCGGTGGCTAATCTGGTCAGGTTCCGTTGTGAAGTGACAGAGTCCCCTTGTGCATTCTTTAGTTCCCAGATAGTATTAATGACTTTACGTCCATTTGCAAACTTATGATAAAATTTGGTGTTTGCATCTCCTTCAGTGAGCCATATAGCTCTGCTTCTGAGTCTCCATCCTTCTTCTCTTTCTTTCAGAATTTGAGTACGTTTGGCAATCAGGGCGGTGTAGTTCTCCTTACAAACCGCGGAGGGGAAAGTCCCATCAGAGGATTCCTCAAATTCAGCAATGACCTTTTCAGCTTCCTTAAGGATTAAATTATCCTGAATGCGCTTATGGTGAGCCCAGTTCTTGGTGATCTGCTTAAGTTCCTTGAGTTTCCTCACAAAACCCACTGAGATATCCTCATCTTCTCTGATTGCGTTGGTTCGCCAAAAGTTATGCACCAGTTGGATAAATGAGGGATCTTGTAGCCAAGCTGCATTGAACTTATAGGGGCTCTTAATTTTATGGGCAATATCTTCAGCTTCTAAGAAGATTGGACGGTGATCGGAGATGCCCCCTGTGCCAACCCATTGTCGGACTCTGGGGAGTTCATTGACTAGGGCTTCCTTAATAAGGAATCTATCTAGCCGTCTAGCAAGGCTCTGATCACCACTCCTGTTATTGGTCCATGTGTATTGGAGCTTAGCAGACGGAATGTCGACCCAGTGATGGTCCTCCAGTAAGCTGGAAATAGTATCAGAGAGAGAGTCGATCTGAGCAGAGTGTCCCCATGATTCACTGTAACCAATAGAGAAGTTGAGATCCCCTCCAAGTATAATATTGTCTGCCTGAAACAGCTCCGATGTAAGAAGGTTACTCCAATAATTTGCTCGGTCAGAACAGGGACCATATACATTGATAATCCTGATGTCATTAACAGCTGTATGAGTGCAGATGTCAAGTCCGATAAACCCTCTCCCTCCAAAAGTGTTCTTGATCTCCACAACTTTGTTATTGACCCCAATGGCCATTCCCCCTGATCTTCCAGACGCATCCAAAGCATGGAAGGTCCAGGAAGGAAGCCAGCCAGAGAGAGTGCGAATGAGGGGATCAGCAGGACAGAGAGTCTCTTGTAGAAAAATGAAATCCATCTGAGATGTTAGGAGAAGTCTCCTAAGGGCTAGTTTTTTGGCTGAACTAGCAAACCCCCGACAGTTGAATGACAAAAATTTCATTAGGGAATGGGAGCAGGGCCATTCCTCGCTCTAAGGGCCCGAATGATGGTTTGCTGTCGCCCCAGGGCGACCTCTGAGTCAGCAATGTGTCTAGCCTTGGATATACGGGAGGGTCTGCCCCTGGAGGACTTGTGATATGGAGTTTGACTAAGATCAAGTCCAACAGCATCAGGTCCTCGGTCTCTTGATCGGGGCCGGAGGGAATAGCGGGGCGGAGATGGAGATGAGATTCGTGAGGGGGAGGCCAGCGACGAAGTGATTCTGGATGGAGGAGCCATCAGTGAGGGCTGTGGAATGGTGCATGAGAGAGAGGAATGCAAGTGATTATGCAGGGGATGGGGCGCATGTGAAGTAGAAGGAAATAATGAAATGCTGGATGCAGATGCAGATAAATGAGAAGATATGCCCAAAGTCATACATGAAGGAGGAGTGGACAGAGAATAATAAGGTGACTTACCCGATTGCTCCAAATCCACATGTCCAATGGTCGTCTGCAGATCAGTCGAGACCGGCTGCGGGTCAGTGGGTACCCCATCATTTTCGCCAGTTCCAGCGTTCTCAGGTTCTACCACGATCGGTGGGGGATCCGGTGCCTCAGTGTTCTGATCAGGCTGAGTCTCAGGTTGGGTGTCCTGCGACTGAGGAGCTGCATCTTCAGTGCCAATTGTACCAGATTTCTTGAGGAGTGGGCAGTCTCTGTATAGGTGGCCCACCTTGTGGCATCGGCGGCATCTATATGGAACTCCTTCATAGTCGATGATCTGCCTGCGTTCAGTATCCCTCCATTGGATCGTAATATATTCCAGCAGGCCCCCTCTCGTGTCCAGGTTAATGAGAATCCTGGCGTAGGCCATCATTCCTGTCTGCTGATAGGATTTATCATAGCCCATATAAACACCGATAGCATTCCCAATCCTCTTGAATATGTCCTCTGACCAGTACTGAAGTGGTAGTCCTGGTAGCCTAATCCATACTGGTCCAATGCCAATTTGCTCCGTCTCAGGGTCGAAGAGTGGAGTCCATCTTTTCAGAAGCACCGGTGCATGGTCAAAATGCCAGTATGATGAGAGTACCCAGTTAGTATGGTCTGCACGCGCGAAACGGAGTGCGAACCATCCCCGCACGAAGGTCTGCACAAATGGGATATCAACCAGATGGTGACCCCAAACATCAGCTGCCCACTGCTTCAAACGTGCTGCCGAGTAACTACGGCCACGGATGCGACCGACCAAGATACGGTCCGCAAAATCCATGGTCTCACCCCAACGAATGTCTTCTTCTAACCGGAGAAATACGTCCTCCTCCCTGGATTTGAAACACTTATATTTCCGTTTAGGGCCCCGAGAGGGGGGATGGCGTGAGGGTTGACCAGGCAGAGGCGGGTTCTCAGGCTGTGAATCCGGGAACCGAGTCGGATGGGGGTGGCCAAGAGGGTCAGTAGACGATGGTGCTCCAGTGAGAGGAGGAACAACGGTAAAACTGCCGGATGAGATCCCGAAAGAGACAGGGATGCCGATGGAAGGTCCCGGGAGGGAGGGGTTGTGGAAATGAAGGGGGATGGAGCCCGTAACCAGGGGAAGTGAACCAGGGTTAGGGTTAATACAGCTCGAAACAAACCCTAGGTTAGCCGGAGAGTGCGGGGGAGTGGTAAGAGCGGGCCAGGTAGGCGGGTCGTCCGGGAGAATAACAGGAGGGAGTGAATGCGGTTCAGAAAGCGGAAACGGCGGAAATGGAGCAGAAAAGTCCGAGCTGTACATACCTCCAGAAACATCAAGGGGTGTGCGCCAAATGGAGACCCCTTCCAATGGGTCCGCGGAGTAATCGACGGCGTCAATGTCTTCCATTGCCAGCTGCTCCTAGGATCTGCAGACACCTCGGAACGGAAAGTAGCCGGGGGAAAACGACAGTTGTGAGAAAGGCGTCCCGTGCAGCTGTGGTAGTTCCGTCGCAGGTCACGCCGTTAGTCTCGGAGCGGGCTCAGAACACCATGGAGTTACCAGCAGGTGAAACGGCGAAGCGGTTAGGGTAAACAGTCACAGCGGCGAGCTAAACAGAGACGGGTTCGATGGTTCATGCACGGTCTGCAGGGTCCAGGAAGACCTAACCATAGCCCTTGCAAACCCTAGTACGTCCGTGCTCCCGTAACATTGTGTCTGCTCTTCCCTCTATTGTTATTTTTGTGTCTTTATTAATTTTAATTTTAATTCCCTTTATTTATATTTTAATTATTACATTTAGTTGGATTATTAATTAGTTTTATATTATTTTTAATTTATTTATTATTTATTAATTATTTTTAATTTTTATTATAATGATAATTACAACCTGTAATTATAATTTTTTTTGATTATTAATTTAGGATTAAGATTTCTAATTTTTTATTTAATATAATAATGATTTTCGTAAGTTACAATAATCATTACAATAATAATAAACCCAATTCAAGGTAGACATGAATAATTTTTTATGAAAATTCGATTATGCAATCTTTATCATGAGAGGAAGTCGTATGATGAGGGAAACACAAAGAAAAACCTTTATAAAGGGGGTTGAATTTAGTGAAAAACATTCCATCTATTGAATTTCTTGATCTTTATCTTTGAACTAATTGCCATTTTGTTTCACCATAAGAATCGATTTCGTAGATCTCCACTATAACAGGGTTTACCAAAGGCATAACCAAAACCCCTAAGCCATAAAAGCATCTTTTTGAACCCAAAACCACTCTCACTCTAAATTTATGTTTTTACCGAATTAATCGTTGTAAATATTAAATAGAAAATATGTAATGAAAGACACACATTAACACAATTTTTTTACCCTAGAAACCCAAATCGGGAAAACCAATTCTTTTTTTTAGTAAATTCATCTCTACAACACACACACACACACACATATATCCCGCGGAATCCATAAACCCCCAATCTATTTACCTTGGATTACAATACAACCATAGTTCCTTAACAAAACCTCCAAAACCATAGCTAAACCACCGTGCGCCACAAAAATGCTAGAGGTAAAACTCGTGTGCCAAAAATCGCCAAAAACAAATGCAATAAACTACCCAAGATATTGTTTTGGGGGTGCTTCCCCTAAACCTCATGTAGGGAAACCATCCCCTTCACCTCGCGATCCCCCCCAAAGAAGGATGGTTGCTACACCCTTGCACTTGACATAATGTACATCACATGGAGGTTGTCGTGTAAAGAATATACCACATACCCGAAACCTATGCATTTAAATTTATGTTATGACATCCTTTCCAAATGAAGGTTACTATCTTGGTTAACGTTTGAACACAATATTTTGTTTGTTGGATCATAGAATCCCTATTCTAGCTTCCATTAAGGCCCTTGATATTCCAAGAAATGATCTTCTTTGGGGATTTGAGGGGGAGGGGGGCAAGTAATCTTTCATAAGAGACATTCTCCTAGAGTTAACAAATATTTCACTAATATCTTGTAGGAGTTATCTATTAGTTTTTCTGCCTCTCTTTTTATCATCTTTACATCTTTTGTTACTATCCCTTGTGGGATTCTTTTGAACTCCTAGACAAGAGGAATATGGTAATTTGCCTTTGAGTAGCTTCTCTTTCTTTTCTTGAGATTTTATGTAAGCATTAGAGACTTAACTAGTGAGGTTCTTTTTCCTTCTAAGATGTTTCAACAATACAAAGATCCAAATCATCCAAGTCCATGTCATCCTTATCTTCTTCCTCCATTGATTCTTCTATTCCTTGGACCATTTCTACATCTCCTTACTCCTTGGATTTTCCTTCTTTTTCAAATTCCTTCACTTGTTCTTGTTATCTTCCTCTTCAATCAAATTTATTAGAATGGAATCTGAGGATTTTGGTATAATTTCTTCTGATTTTGGGGTTTCTATTGGAGAGTTATTAAGAAATTGGTATCTGTTATTGGTTTTGGGGCCACTGGACATAACTAGTCCTCCTAATTTTTTGAGGTTCTCCTTCTGTGATAAACTTTCTCAAGCGATATCGGTCCTTCTTTAGATGAAATTTGGGTTGAGGGAGAAAATGTGAATCTGGGTAACATTTTTCCTTATTTTTGATGTTTTCACTTTTTAGGTATTCGTTAACATTTTCATTATTAGTAATTTTTTTTCTCTAAAAAATTTTAAGATAGAAAAATATAGTATTACATGTAGTTTGTACTATTTTTTCATAAATATTTCTATTGGTATAAGTTCTCCCAACACTTATTAACCATGAAAGCCTAATTCCAAAAAGTGTTTCCCATTTTCACGTTTTCACCCTTGAACTAATTAGAAATTTAAAGGGTAGTCCCTAAATAAATGGATATGTTTACAACATCTATGACAACAGAAGGGGATGTGCTCATAATCGATGGGTTGGAGCCAGTTATTATCTATATAGTTTTTACAAATTGTAACTGGCGGGGGTTTTGAGATGTCCATGTAAACAAAAAATCTGGCATATGTAGTACATCTATGCTATATGTTTGCATTTAAGAGCATCCAGAATGAGCCCAAAGCATTACCAATTCCTTCGAGAAGCTTTGAGTCCCAAAATTCATGGGGTAAATAAGAAATATAACCAAATTGGGTTATTGAGAAATTTTCTTTATCATGATAGAATTTGTCCACCTAGAAGCGAAGGTATAACCCCATTGAATTGAAAAAATAAGGCCCATTTTGAAGGACTCTATCTTTGTCTTCAAGATTATTAAATATTGAGCTAAAAAACCTTTGGAGCATAATTTTAGATGCACATTACCTTTTGGTTTCCAAAATTTTTGAATCCATCCCTCGGGAGCTTGTTTTGTTGGCCAAATGGCCATAAACTTGTTGACGAACACATGGTCTTGCATATATTGGATGTTTTTAATGATTTTAGTTGAGGTAATCTTGTACTTAGGGGTAACTTATACTTACATAATACATGAGCTAGTTTTCGGTTTTTGTGCTACATTTGGACCCTCTTTAGTGGAAGTGAAGGCCTTCTGCTTGATTACTATCATGGGTCCCTAAGAGGGTTATTTTATTTTTGTTCTTAGGAGCCGCCTTTGCGAAATGGAACTTATGTGGGTTTTTCACTGCTCCCCCTCTAGAAACAATGTTTCAATCGAGGGGATGCTCCTCTCCCCCTACAGCAACCATGGTGAATAATTTGAAACTGTAGAACACATTAAAGCATGCTTCTATTGGCCTTCTTTTTCTGGTTGCCTTTTAGGATAACATCATGTATAAGAAACCTATTATCAAAAAAAGATAGCAATGAAAACTCTATGTGATCTCTTTCCATATTTCACAAACAATAATTAATTTAATAGTGTATTCACTAGCTTCATAAATTACTTCAGTGGCAAGATCATATCCTTACCAACGCAGTTAGTCCCAACTTCCTTCGTTCCATATATTGAATTGGAGGAAGAAAAGAAAAGAAATTAAATTATTTCATAACCTTAAAAAAGACGAAACAGCATTAGAACCGATTTTTAATCGTCCTTCCCTCGGCCATTAGAATAATTAAGCACGGTCAATTCAAGTATCATTATTTTCCAAAAAAATTCCCATAAATGGGGGACAAAATATATGTCTGTATTGCGTATTCAGGGACGAAGTAGTATGTATCATCAAATGTCGTCACCACATATGTCGTTGTGCCCTTTATATTATATTCTATTTCCTTTTTAATGTTATATTCCACTATTTCCTTTTTCACATTCCAAGCAACCAAAACTTTGAATATGCCACATTTCACTTATCCAGTATGCTGCACTTTATCTGACTAATAAACTTAGTCTTCTTGAAACTGTCGTGCAAGATAAAATGGAAGAGGCTGATAATTAGTGCTGAGTATGGCAAGAAGAATGTGGAACCGTCATGCATATGGGAGATAATATTTTTTAATGCATTTTAATTAGATCAATGAGGGGAGTGATGGGTGTTTATGTGGTTATGGAATTGTTTTTCTGCGATGTTTTGGAAGTTTTTTTGGTTAAATGTTTTTAAATTTGGCAATAATTTATTGAAATCACAAGTTTGATGGGTAATCTCTGCACAATCAAAGTGTGCTAGGGGTTTTTCAGAGTGCTAAATCTAAATATGCAGTTAAAACACCAGTTTAAATAACACAAATCAAGATTTCACCTTAAATTCCGGATTCTGGCACTGGAAAATCCAAAAAATCACACTAAAACAATTCCTTTAATTATTATTAAAAAAATATTCTATAAATATATCCATCAGTTTCACTATTTTTTATTTACTAGCTACATGATTAATTAATTAAGATTATTTCCGCTTGCATGATATAATTAACTGATAATTGTATGAGCAGTCAAGGTAATTAACTGATGATTAAATGAAAAGTTAAATAAAATTAGGCGTTAATTTTTCAAGTGCATTTTCATAACTCTTTATTTATTATTACGCCTACTAACAAAAGTGCATTTTCATGACTCTTTATTTATTATTACGCCTACTAACAAAATATATTGTTTAGTTCATTATTTTTCAATCAGATCTAATGTACGCAGATTCAGGTACAATTTCACAATAAAGATTTTAAAATAAACACTGAACTGTGAAAATTCAATTAGACTTATGTGGTCTCCGAACCTCCACAATTTCAAACTTGGAGATTGTGGATAAACACTGAAATGCAATGGCGCAAATGAGATTGTCCGTTTTGTTAGGAAGGGAATGAAAATCATTTCTACGTTTTACTATTCTTCGTTTCTTATAATGAGGTTCGGGTGGACCATTTTGTAGTTTAAAAATTGCATGGTTCCAAAGAATCCATTTTAAATAGAAAGTGAATAGATATCTTCGAACCTCCCAACTCCATATTCCTATATTTTCTAAAGCCAACGGGCAGCTTTTCCGAATATCACTCCCAAATATTAGCCTATCATCTCCACTTTAAAGTCACGAATGAGAGGAATATAGAACTAGCAATTGTCCCAAAAGGTACAAAGAGAAGCCGATAGGATTAGTGAAAGGAAGAAAGTTCTATAGATAGTCAAGCATATATAAAGGTAAGTAGTGACGAAGACAATAACCACGTTGACCATCCTGTACCAGTACATTTGATATTAGAAGAACAAAACCAAAACCAAACCATTCATATTAATATAGTAAGTGTAGAACGCGTTCATACTTAAAGCTCAATAGGTTCAATAGATTATTGGCAGCACGGTTTTTTTCTAAATGAAAAGTAAATTACAACGTTGTACATGGTAAATGAAAAGTAGAGAAATTTGTGATTTGCAAATGTTAAAACAAATCACTTACATTACTGGTTGACAGTAGAACTAAAACATTAACATTATTAAAATTTTGAAACCGATTTTAAATTCATGTATTGTATTTTTCAAAGTATTTGTGTTTACATACTTAAGTCCTCAAATATAGTGGTTTTAGATTCCATTTTGGCAAACCCACCATTCAAAACAATATGTATTTCTCTGGCCCTCAAAGCAAGCTTTTAGCACTTATTAATCTATGCTCTGTCCAAGATACAATTCAAACTTTCATTTTCAAGCATTTTAAGAGGCAAAACAGTGCAAATATTTTAAATGTTCTATTTACTTGTTTGAATTTCTACAAATAAAATATATATCTTACATCCCCACCCCACCTTTAAGGGGTTTAAAAAGAAGAAAGAGCGCTCTCAAAAAAATTAGAAACCTTTAATATAAGGTGAATTTTTAAAAATTTACATCAAGAATTTGATTCTGGAAATTTCTGCAATCCCTACACATCCTTCCTTTAAAGGGCATTTTACAATTTGGCTTTCCAAAAATGGAAATAGTCTCAACCAAAATTTTTAGTTATACTTTAATTTGTGTCTCCAGATAACAACTCCCAATGATCGTCAGTTCACACAGAACATTGGTCACACACCAATTGCCCCCACTTAACACTGCTTATGCATCACTCATTCGCAATAGGTTAATGGTTTCTTTGATATCCAATTCTAACAATAGTTTTAGACCATCTTTGTGTTTTGCTTCCTCACATAATCTGTGTCTCCAGATATTTTCCTTCTACACTCCCATACTCCCATACACTCGTTTTCCTTCTACTTAGACCAATCATCTTCAACTTTGATTTCAAACCAAGAAAGGGGTTCAAGGTTTCTACAATTTCAAATTCAATTAAAATGATTTCAGTTTCTTGGAATTTTTCTCTGGGGCAATCTTTGCTGCCCCAAAACTGTTTATACCCTTTTCCATAAGTAGGATACATAGGCAGCGACATTTTTCACTCAAACCTGAAAAAGAACAAGCCTTCAGGGAATTTCGTCTGGATCTTTTATCATTAATGTAAACAAAGAAACAAATCATCTAAATTCCCACTGTTTTCTTGAAAAAGGAATCAGAAGAATTTTATTTTAAATGGCAAATATGAATACTTTCGAAATTGTGATGAGTTTCTTCTTCCGTATCTATCACATAAGTAGTTTTAGTGCCACCCCATTGTTGGCCACTCTTCGCCGCTACATCTGTAACCTGGACACTTTGCCTACTTCAATCGCCCTGCACAGTTCGGATCTCTCTTGCTACAGGATCTACGCATCAATTTGCACTCAATGG